>JARFJB010001926.1:60000-62500 GCA_036346205.1 Vesta saturnalis
AGCATAACTTTGATCAGGTGAAATAATCGTAGAAATGACATTCGATAATCTTACAGATAAGGTTTTTGAAAGTATTTTGTAATCAGTAGTCAATAAGGATATTGGTCGCCAATTACATAATTCCATTAAGTCGCCCTCTTTGGTAAGAGCGCAATTACTGTTTTCGATGTTGATTTGGGTAACTGTTTCATTTTGATTGTCGCTTGTGTCATTTGATAGAATTTACTTTTCAAAATGTTCCAGAAACACGTATAGAATTGAACCGTTAATCCATCTATACCTGGGGCGCTATTTTGTTTAAGCCCTTAAGCGCTATTGTTAATTCGTCAACAGTAATTGGTCGGTCCGTGTCTCGCCTTTCTACTTCAGATAGCGTATTAAGGTTTTGTACAACGAACTAGATTTTTGACTTTTATCGATTCTTTGCCATATATTTTTCGAAAATGGCCATTTACCACTTTACATAGCTCAAAGGATTTTCGATAACTTCATCTTCGTGTCTCAAATTCGTAAGGGGTTTGAAAACTGATTTTATTTTTTATTCAATGTTGGGCGGTCGCATTGAACAAGCGTTTCATACTTTGTTGCCATTAAGTGTTTTCGCTTACTCGATGGTATGCATCTTTTGTTTTTCGATTAAATCGTTTATGTGTTGCTGTTCGATTCGATTTCCGTTGTCTTGGTTGAATGTTTGTAATTGCTTATTTAAGTTTTGAATGTCATGGTATTTCTTTTGTTTAGTCTGTCTCTGATAGAGGATAACGACTTCCTTAATCTTCAGTTTGAGTTGATCCCACCAAGATACTATTGTACCATCGTCGATATTGGTAGTGCATTCCGACAACAGAAAAGTGTTCATGGCTTCGATGAAATTGTTGTCTTCAAGTAAATTATTACTGAATTTCCAATAGGGTGTTTGGTTGATCGTGGTGGAAAAGGCAAATGAAACAGAAAGTGCCATATGATCTGAGAAAGAACTGTGAATCCTAGCTGATCTTAATGAAGGAATTAAGTTGTTAGAACAGTATATTCTATCGAGACGAGAGGCTGATTTGGATTGCCTTACATAATGTGTAAAACCTCCTTTCCCGTTATGAAAAAATCGCCAGCAATCTGCGAGATTGGCTTCCCTAAAGAAAAAACTCAAATTATTTGAAAATTCGGGATTCCTTTCTATCGATCCATGTCGATCCTTCCGAGGATCTTCGGTGGAGTTAAAATCGCCGCCCATGATTGTATTGTTATTTATTTTTATAGTACTGACTATTTCATTTAATTTTGATAAAATTTGTGTGGCTGAATTGATGTTGTGTGGCACATAAACATTAAGTAAGGTCCATCTCGTATTATTGAAGGAGACTACTAATTTTTGAGCATACGACTCGACTAGCACGGTGTGTTCATTACGTTAGCTTTTAAGTTCCCTTGATCGCTATAAGTGTGCCACTATAGTTAGTGATGTGCTTATTTACATAGAAAACGTAGGGTGAACATTTTAGAGCAGCAGGTAAATCTGAAAAATAGACTCTTGAAGCAAGGTAACATCTGGCGAATTTACATCTAAAAACGTAGTTAATTCAAAACATTTAAATTCATTCCTTAAACTTTTAGCATTAAGAGTAATTACTTTTAAGCTTTCCATTGATAAAGTGTTTAATGAAGACTGCTTTCAGAACTGTCTTTTGAACTGCGCTCCAACGATCCTCTTGGCGAGTCTATCGGTGATGTTGGTATCCCTTCTCTACTTAAATCTCTTTTTATGTAGTTTATTAACCTCTTGCATCGTTCTTTTGTGCTTCTTTGTGAAAACTTGGGAATAACCTGTTTTATTAAATAAATTATTTGGTCGACATTTTCTGTATACTCCCTTGCCATTTCTAATGGAGTGTTACAACCTTTCACGCGATTTAAAAAATCTGAGAACGTAATGTAGTCTAATGCGTGCTCTTTATTTTCTTTCCAAATATCTTTGATTTCTTCGTATTCTTCAGCAACCGGTTGTTTATCCAGCCTTTGTTTTTTGTTTTGGTTTAATACTAGATTGACTAGGGGTGACAAAATTAACCAGTTCATTTACAGATTCTTGGCTACTTATATCTTCTCTGAATTCAATTTCATTAATCTCTACATTCCTATCTTCTGGTAGAATATCGATCTCATCTAGATCTTGTACATGAGTTGTGTGGGATGTTGAGGTCGTTGCTGGATGAGGACGCTTATTTATATTACTTACTCGAATGTCTGGTAATGTATCAACATACGTACATTTCGACGCTATGTGACCAACTTCTTTACATTTAAAACACGTAACTTTTTCATCCGAAAGGAAAATTCTGTAGTCTTCATCTTCAAAGGTGATTAGAATAGATGTTGGTACATTTTGACTTTCACTGTCATTGGCAACAAATACTTGACGTCGAAAGCTATAAACATGTAAATAATCTTGCAAACCTATACCTGCGCCAATAAATGATAATGGAGAAACTAACTTCAAATTAAT
>JARFJB010001926.1:67500-110000 GCA_036346205.1 Vesta saturnalis
AATTGTTTAAAATTAAACCGGAATACGCTAATGCATCTATGTTTGGTGTTAAAATTTGAGAAGAGCCATGAAAACTGACGTCGTTCCACCCCTACAAAATTTAATTTAAAAAACGTGTTTGATAAAAAAAGTCCCATTATAACACAATATGTGAATAATTATTGTATGAAAAATCGTGATACTTTGACATAGAAACAAGATAATTAAAAATACTTACCAAATCATCGGCTAGTATAAATATTATATGTGGACGTGCAGCATTTGCATAATTAATTAAAAAAATAGTAAATAATGTTAAAATATTAACTTTGGCACCAAACATGATGATTATACATATATACTATTATACAATTAATAAATGTTTCTTATTTAAAGCGCAGCATAAATAAAGGTGTAATTTTCGCGAAAGACTGTATTGATTTGATCCAATGCGTTTCGAGAGCGTAATCGTTAAAACGCAACGTAAGTCACATCCTACTTCAATCATTCAAGTATTAAAAAATAATTAATTGTTATATTTCAAAAAACATCGTAAAAGTAAGAGGAACGGAAAAAATGCTGTTTTATTTATTATCGATGACCTATAAACCTTCATATCTACTTTCAATTCTAAACAATAAGACTAATTAATTATGGACAGCGCACAAAGATGTATTTAAAACGCAATGAATACTAATTAAAGGTTTTTTACTTTTGCATATTCTCTTGATCTATACTTAATTTATTTAATGTGGCCTACCTATACGGTGTTGGTCAAGACAAGTACCAGTTGCATTTTTTAAAGAGTAGGCATTGGGTTTAATTTCAAAGTTTGGATCGTTAGTAATATTTTTCTAAGAATCAGTTGCGTGTGCTTACGATCTGTATTATTATTTTTACAGACACAGTATGCATATTTTGCAGAAATACAATATCTTGGGAAATGTGGTTAATATCACATTTAAACTACTCTCTTGTATTTCGATACAATTTCTGACATTTTTATAATAAAGATTTGCTTATTTACAATTGTAAACAGTTGATTATTCATGAATTTTAAATGTCAAGAACAATTAATTCTAAATACCTCAGATAATTTCAAAAAAAGTGGTATGTCAGTAAAAAATTTATGTATTTTTATTTTCATTGAAATTGAATTGCAACTTTCTTAAAGTGACCATTTATGTAAAAAGAAAATACGAGATCTGAATGCATCACCCGAAGAGTCTGAAGGGTATCAAATACGTCTCCTCAGTGTGGTGAAGGAGAGGGAGATATTTCTTTTAAATTAGATACAGTAAGTTTTTAGGCGTCCCGTGTCATAATGCGATACTTAGTGTAAAAAAATAAATAGAAAAAAATTAATTTTGTATTTACTTCGGTTTTTAAAAGTACATGGTTAAAAAGTTAAAATGGCGAGCGAAACGTTACTTATTTATATATTTTTCCATTCAATGCAGCATTCGTAAAATATTTGGGCGATCTTGGCAGCCCTGTAGCCAGGTTTTGATTTCAGAGGGGGCAATTGAAGTTTTATGAAGGGGGGGGGGGGCAAACATATTTTGATTTATGTAATCACTAAAAACTGAAAATAAAAACTTTATTGTAGAAATAAAATAGTTAAACAAAATAAAATCATAATCAAACTGCAAGTATAAACTTAAAAATTTGTTTTTAAAATGATTGAAGTCTCCTGTCTTTTCTATCATTAAATTTGTGCAAGAACACATCAATGTTTATGGCATTTGTTTGTTTACTTTCAAAAGCTAAATATACAAGATCATCGAATACCTTTGTGGTCTATTTATTCGAGTTAATGTGGAAAATGAAGACTCATCTACAGCTGTGCTACAGCCAAATACAAAAACCGTTGCATACAATTGGTACGTGGCGTTAACGGCTTCACGTTGATTGTAAAATATTTTAAGTATATCCTGTTCTTTAACTTCTTTATTTTAAAAATTTTTTTTATGACATACTTAATTTAGAAACCATTTTTACCGTGAAATTGCAGTAATTAACCAGATAACATTTCCAGCATTCTATTATTATTATAAGACACTCTCCAATTTCCAAATTTCCATGTATTTTAAGACTTATGGCAAGAAAAAGAAAAATGTCAAATTTCTTTTTCTTGTAATATCTTTTTTGCTATATTAGACATATAAATTTTATTTGCACTTTCTTAAGATATTTTTTATGCAGAATTTAAATATCAATTTGGATTTTTATTTGCACTTTCTATTTTTAGTTTCAACCCTAAATTAAATTTTCTTATGGAACGACAAGTCGGCTTTGAAATAATTGATCGTGTTTTTTATCCTCTTTACAATGATATAGCACATGTACTATCTATTTTTAAAAACAACAAAGAACATTTAAAAAAATGTATTTTATTAAAGACTCTTAACAATAAGTAGGCCGTGAAACGTGAGAAAACGACAAATAATAGATAACAACAAGAGTTAAGCAGGTAATAGTATTGGAGATAATTATCCAATTATAAAAGATGTTCAAACAATTGACCATTCCGTTCTAAACATAATTGTGCCCTGCGTAGTGTCGACGTAATTTCTCTGCGTAGTTTTTGGCGTTTAATGCTACCAAATGCTGCAAGAACAGCTTCACGAAGATCTTCGGCATTCTCAAATGTTTGCACGTACACTCGATTTTTTACGTAGCCCCAAAGGAAAAAGTCCAAGGGCGTTAAGTCTGGGAATCTGGATGGCCATAAAATCGGCCCTCGATCCAATCCATGAATTTGGAAACCGATTATTAAGATATTCGCTGATGATGTTTGAATTGTGGGGTGGGGCGCCATCTTGTTGGAAGCAGATATTAACATTCCCAATCAGTGGTAAATCATCAAGTTTATTTTCTAAATCAGTTTGTAGTAAATTCAAATACCTTTCACTATTTAATGTTTCGTTAAAAAATATGGGCCCAATAAGTTTAGTGCCTAAAATGCCACACCAGACGTTAAAACCAAATCTCATTTGATGCCGACTTTCCTTAACAACGTGAGGATTTTTACGATCCCAAAAGTGAACATTGTGTCGATTGAAAAGGCCATTATTTGTAAATCTGCTTTCGTCAGACCACAAAATCGTAGCTGGAAAATTATCGTTATTCTCACATTGATTAACATACCATTGGCAAAATTGTAATCTTCTCCCTTGATCTCCATCTCTAAGTCCCTGCAGAATGGTGTACTTATACGGATGATACCTGTGACGTTTTAAAATTCTTTGTGATGTAGTTTTCGAAATATCAGTGTTATGTTCAATTTCTCTAACAGATGTTGAAGGATTTTCAATAACTGATTGTAATACATTTAGTTCTGCATCTTCATTCCGTAATTTCGGATTTCTAGTAGGTTTTGAAAATGAACCATATTGTTTTAAATTAATTACCAAATTTCTGTACGTACGAGCACTGGGCTGCCTTCTTTCAGGATACAGCCTCAAGTACATCCGTTCAGCTTCTAAACTGTTTTTCTGAGACAAGATGTAACAACTCAACATATCAAACTTTTCAGTATATTCTGGAACGAATAATTTTTAAGTGACATTAAATTCGATTATGTTTTTATGTTTCACGGCCTGCTGAGTCTTGCAGCATTTGGTAGCATTAAACGCCAAAAACTACGCAGAGAAATTACGTCGACACTACGCAGGGCACAATTATGTTTAGAACGGAATGGTCAATTGTTTGAACATCTTTTATAATTGGATAATTATCTCCAATACTATTACCTGCTTAACTCTTGTTGTTATCTATTATTTGTCGTTTTCTCACGTTTCACGGCCTACTTATTGTTAGAGTCTTTAATAAAATACATTTTTTTTAATTTTCTTTGTTGTTTTTAAAAATAGATAGTACATGTGCTATATCATTGTAAAGAGGATAAAAAAACACGATCAATTATTTCAAAGCCGACTTGTCGTTCCATAAGAAAAATTTAATTTAGGGTTGAAACTAAAAATAGAAAGTGCAAATAAAATCCAAATTGATATTTAAATTCTGCATAAAAATATCTTAAAAAGTGCAAGTAAAATTTATATGTCTAATATAACAAAAAAGATATTACAAGAAAAAGAAATTTGACATTTTTTTCTTGCCACAAGTCTTAAAATACATGGAAATTTTGAAATTGGGGAGTGTCCTATAATTTCACTAATCCTAAGTAATTCATCTAATTTAACCAAATCTGGGAATGTTATCTGGGACACGTTGTACATATATATATATATATATATATATATATATATATATATATATATATATATATATATATATATATATATATATATATATATATATATATATATATATATATATATATATATATATATATAGTATATGTATATGTATACAGAGTGTTTCTAAGTACGGTACATAACTTCAGGAGCGTATTCTGCCACTAAAATAAAGGCAACTTTGCTTATAAACTATATCTCAAAAATGCTTCGTTACGGAAGTACAAGGTGTGAAAGTTTCATTAAAAAATTACAATTTTTTTAAATATTTCCATAACCACTTGAGACATTTCATTAAAGTTTTGTAGTGTTTGAGAGTTAGCAACGGTGAGTATTTTACGCTAAAACCGGCAGATTTACTATAATCAGTGGCGTGCAGGCAGGATAATCGTTGCACAATTTGAAAGAAAAAAATCTGTATCTAATCTTTCTCAATTTTTTTTGGATTGTCTGTTCCATTTAGACGAAAAAATGGCTCTCGTCTCTTTTTCCTAAGACTAGTCGTTTTCGAGTAAAAAAATAAAAAAAAAACATTGTAGTGCTCCGTGATGTAATAACCAGTGTTCATGAATGAGGCTCGTGGCAAACTCATAATAAAGCTATAAAGAAACTAAAGTTTTTTCATTGCTTTTAATTATTTTTAAACTGTCTTAACAACGTACAACAAAAAAGTTATTTAAAATTTCTTGTCTAATACTACGGTTTCAGCCTTAAAAAAAAGGAATATTCGTATGAAGGTATGAATATGTATTTTAATATCCAGTTGCCTGTTTGGTAGTGAAATTGTTGACAGTAAAGCATTCAAAACATAAAATGAATAACTTTACTAACGTTGAATTGGCTCAGATGCATTTCATTTATGGCTTAGCAAATGGAAATTCAGTAGAAGCTCGCCGAATTTATCATGAAAGTTATCCGAATAGAGTAACTCCATGTGCTAAAACACGCCAGATCGAGTGAAACCGGCAGTTTTAAGCATAAGTCAGAAGTTCCTGGTAGACCTCGAACAGCAACAACGCCTGTGCTAGAAGATAATATACTACGAGAAATTGAAGAAAATCCTTCTACTAGTACCAGAAAGATAGCACAACAGCTTCAAGTAAGTCAAAAGACTGTTTGGAAAGTTTTGAAAATTTCTCTACTATTTCCGTACCATACACAACGAGTACAAGCTCTGTTGCCACGCGATTTTCAACCGAGGCTAAATTTTAGTAAGTGAATAGTCCATACAATGGCTCATAACAACATTTTTTTGAGTACAGTTTTATTTACTGATGAGGCACCTTTTTCGCGAGAAGCTATTATTAACTTTCATAATGAACATGTTTGGGAGGACGAAAATCCCCATGTCTTACGAGAAGGTCGCTTTCGGCAAACATTTTCACTAAATGTATGGATAGGCATTGTTGGTTACCATCTTATTGGACCACACTCTTTACCCACCCGACTAAATGGTGATTCGTATAGTCAGTTTTTAGCCGACGAACTAAACGTTCTATTAGAGGCACCTCTGCAGGTGAGAGCTAATTTATGGTTTATGCACGACGGTGATCCTGATCATTTCAGCCTTGTTGCACGTCAATACCTCGACAACACTTTTCCTAATCGCTGGATTGGTCGCGGAGGTCCTCACGCTTGGCCACCTCGCAGTCCTGACCTGAATCCTTTGGAATTTTGTTTATGGGGTCACCTCAAGTCACTCGTGTATTAGAGGAAAATGATTTAAGAAATCGAATAATTCAAAGTTGTAATTCCATAAGAGATACTCCAGTAGTTTTTGAACGAGTGAGACAGTCTTTGATGAGACGATTGGAATCGTGCGTTTTTGGCCATTTTCAACATTTACTTTAATTATGTGTCACTTGTGATTATTTTTATGATTGCTATGTATAATTAAATAATAAAAAAAAAAATAAAAATGGCGTTGTATTCATTCATGAACATTTAATTACGATACATTACAATTTAAGATAACTTTTTTGTTGTACATTGTTAAGACAGTTTAAAAATAATTAAAAGCAATGGAAAAACTTTATAGGTTTATTATGAGTTTGCCACGAGACTCATTCATGAACACTGGTTATTACATCACGGAGCACTACAATGTTTTTTATTTTTTTACTCGAAAACGACGTCTTAGGAAAAAAAGACGAGAACCATTTTTTCGTCCAAATGGAAAAGACAATCCAAAAAAATTTGAGAAAGATTAGAAACAGTTGTGTACCGCATTTTTTTCTTTCAAATTGTGCAACGATTATCGTGCCTGCACACCACTGAATTATAGTAAATCCGCCGGTTTTAGCATAAAATACGCACTGTTACTAACTCTCAAACACCGCAAAATTTTATTGAAATGTCTCAAGTGGTTATGGAAATATTAAAAAAATTTTAATTTTTCAATGAAACTTTCACACCCTGTACTTCCGTAACGAAGCATTTTTGAGACATAGTTTGTAAGCAAAGTTGCCTTTATTTTAGTGGCAGAATACGCTCCTGAAGTTATGTACCGTACTTAGGAAACACCCTGTATATACAGGGTCCGGCAACAAGAGCGCCTTCTTCTATATCTTCCGTTTTATACAAGCTAGATTAATAAAATTTGGAGTGCAGTTATAGTTTAATTGTGTGCATATTTTAAAATTATTCACGCGAATACAGGTTGTTTATTTAAAGAGGACGAAATTATTATAAACAAATTCAAATGGAACACCCTGTATATTATTACTTTTTTGAATTCTACACATTGTTCCTAACAAATTCGCAATATATTTCCCTATCCCTAAATATAGCCGTTTTTGAGTTATTTCGATTTATCTAAAAAAAAATTTAAATTACAGAGTTTGCTTTGAAAATGTACCTCCTTAACTGTTAAAAAATAAAAGTTATCTAATTTATATGAGAATAAGTACACAGATAGAGCTTCCTTTTAATGTGAAGAAAATGACATAATTGCATACAGGGTGCTTATAATTGACTTGTCAATCAACCATTATTTGAACTAGTAAAAGTTTACTTTTTCAAATAAAACACCCTGTATATTATTGCATTTTTTTCTACATATTAACGCTTATCAGTTCGCCATACAACTCCCTATCCCTAAATATAGCCGTTTCCAAATTATTTTCAATTTTTCAAAATGTATAAGAATATTGAGACATTCTTAAATCTATGGCCTCGTATAGATAAAAAAGAACATCATAAAACAATTGTATTATACATTAAAAAACGCAACAGAAACTAATATATTATGATAGAAAACTAATTACAATTTTTGTGCTGGAGGCAATGCATGTTAACAAGAATTTGACAAATATTTACTTCAATTTCAAGTAAAATTCTAAAATCAAGTGTGCTTCTTATAAAAATTGAATGTTTGACGTAAATAAATAAAATTGTAGTTAACCATTTACGAGTGTTATTGTTAGTAATCAAGATTTTTATAAAATGAATTTTACACAAAATGAGTTAGTTGATATGATATTCGTGTTGGGTGCTGCAGAAAGAAACTGTTTATTGGCCAGCAGAATTTATGCTGAAAGATATGCAGATAGAAGACATCCAAACCCAAGATCGTTTCAGAAAGTTATGAGTAGATTTATTGCAACTTCATGTGCCAACCACTCCAAACATGAACGTGTTAAACCTTCTACAAATGAAGATAGTGAATTGAGGGTTCTTCTCGCCATCGAAGAGGATCATCACAGAAGCCAAAAGGACATAAGTGAAATAGTTGGTATAAGTGAGAGATCAGTAGGCCGTCTTTGAAAGAAGAATCGCTTACATTCCTATCATATTCAGTTACACCAAGAATTGAGCGATGCAAACTTCGATCATCGAGTAAGATTTTGTAACTGCGCCAGAGAAAAAAATCACTCAAAACCCAAATTTCTTTTATAATATTTTATGGACAGGCGAATCAAATTTTATAAGCATGGATTTGTTAATACACATAATTTTCATTATTATTCCTCAGAAAATCCACATTTATTAAGACCAGTTGATAATCAACATAAGTGGTCTTTAAGTGTCCGGGGTGCCATCGTTGGGGATTATGTCATCGGTCCATTCTTTTTTGATGGACACTTGAGTGGTGAGAAGTGCCTTAACTTTTTGCGTAACGATTTACCGGGCTTATTAGAAAATATTACTCTTGATATTAGAGCCACAATGTGGTATCAACATGATGGCGCTCCTGCTCACTACTCTGCAGATGTAACAGATTATCTCTATAAAGTCTTTCCAAATAAATGGATTGGGCGAATGGACCTGTGAGGTGGTCCCCTGATCTGACAAGAATAGATTTCCTTTTATGGGGATACATAAAAAGTATTGTCTATAGGGAACCACCAACCACTGCAGAAGATATGCGTAATCGTATAACACAGGCTTTTCATAGCATTACTCCTGAGTTGTTGCGTAGAGTTGAACAATCTTTTAAAGATCGACTTCAGGTCTGCATTCGAGAAAACGGACAACATTTTGAACAATTATTATAAATCATTATCGCTAATGATTAGCGTTAAATTATTTTTTTTTATTTGATTAGTTTTGTATTTTTAGAAATAATTTTAATAATTATAGTGTATTAGTTTCTGTTGCGTTTTTTAATTTGCAATACAATTGTTTTCCACTGTTTTTTTTTTCTACTTATACGAGGCCATGGATTTAAAAAATGTTCCAATAATCTTATACATTTTGAAAAATTGAAAATGATTCGGAAACGGCTATATTTAGGGATAGGGATAGGGTATATCGAATTGATATGGGTTAATATGTAGAAACCAAAAACGGAATAATATACAGGGTGTTCTATTTGAAAAAGTAAACTTTTTCTAGTTGGAATAATGTCTGATTGGCAAGTCAATTGTAAACACCCTGAATGCAATTATGACATTTTCTTAGCATTATAAGAAAGCTCTATCTGTGTACTTGTTCTGATATAAATTAGATAACTTTTGTTTTTCAACCGTTAAGGAGGTACATTTTCAAAGCTATCTCTGTAATTTCAATTTTTTTTATAAAAATCGACATAACTCAAAAACGGCTATATTTAGGAATAGGGAAATATACTGCGAATTTGTTAGAAACAATGTGTAAAATTCAAAAAAGTACTAATACACAGGGTGTTCCATTTAAATTTTTTTATTATAGTTTGGTCATCTTTAAATAAACAACCTGTATACACGTGAATAATTTTAAAATATGCACACAACTAAACTATAACCCTATCCCAAATTTTATTAATCTAGCTTATATGAAACGGGAGATATAGAAGAAGGCGCTCTTGTTGCCGGACCCTGTATATATATATATATATATATATATATATATATATATATATATATATATATATATATATGTACGTCAGGAACGACCGACTCCACAAGGACCTGAAGATGGCCACTCTAATGGAGTTCATGAAAACCGCCGCAGCTAACCAGGAGGTGGTACAAAATTTTATAGTTATTCTTAAAGGGGAAATTACTCAAAACCAATGTGTCGTCTGCAGAATAATTTTGGTTGGTGCTAACTGGCGTGTGGCGAGACCGTAGCGTTGGCGACCACGACCGAGCTGGTAGACTAGTGGTGACACGACCTGCCTAGCATTCGGGAGGTAATGGGTTCGATTCCCGTTACCGTCTACCATGTATGAGGTTTTTCCTCATACATTTGTAGCGGCATGGTCACTACGTATATGCACACCATGTGCGGCTATTTAAGCGAATGCTGGGGTAGTATTTTCCCCTTCAGAATCCTAACTCCGTTCTTTCCGATCCTATCCTGACCACACCCATCCTCAATCCCACCATGCATATATACGTAATGTACGTATGTATGCTGGGAATCCATGTTTGTGGCTGAAGGAGCTTGGAAAGCTCAAACAGTCCGCCCTCCACCTTGGGGAGGGAATGAAATACGTGACCTTTCCTTTCCTGGTGACCACGAATCAGTTAGCCTGTGAGTGTGGGATGCTAGGATGATCCACGGTCGGTGGTCTCGCAGTACACTTCATAAAGTACCGGAAAATAGAAACGAAATAAAGTAGAATTTTGTCAGTTGGCTTGAGCTTAAAATACTACTAGCTTTATATATTCATATCTATTTTGTATAACAATTAATAATAAAAGAATGTGTTGTAAACGAACAAAAATATCGAACCGCACTCGCTAAGTTTTAAACACACCCGCACCCTGTATGTACAAATAAAACACGCTTTGAACTATTTGAAACTCCTTTGAGAACTGGTCACCTTTGATTCATTCATTTTAATCGGTAAGACTACGGTATACCGGGCAGATGCCCCCTATACCTTCATCAGACCTTGCTTTATTCAGGGCATAGTATCTACATGTCATTTCATTCCTACCTAACTTAAACTAACTTAAGATATGTAACAATAAATAGACATATAACTACATGGTCTAATATTTCATTTCACTCAACACAGCACGATCTTCGGCCTCTTGTGCCTCGTCACATCGTTGGCGTCGTAGTTCCAGAATCCCGCGATGACGAGATTTGAATGGGCCGCTAGTTGCTGGTTAGCTGCGGCGGTTTTCATGAAGTCCATTAGAGTGACCATCTTGAGGTGGAGTCCATCGTTCCTGACGTACCAGGGAGCGTCGGTGATGATCCGGAGACACTTGTTCTGGATAGTCTAATGGCGCTTGATGTACGAGGGATCGTCGTATGCCCATGCTTCGCAGGCGTAGGTCAGCATCGGGCGGATGGTCGACTTGTAGATCAGCATCTTGTTGTCGGTCGTTAGGACGCTGTTCCGCCCCATGAGAGGATGCCGTAGGCCTTGGCTCTTCTGTTTGCGACGTGCTGGTCGGAGCTTTCTGTCCATAAGGAGTCCCAGGTACTTCACGGAATCCCTTCATGGAATATCCTGGCCCAACATGGAGATGTTCTTCGTGGGTCTCATGTGTCTTCGGGTGCTTTTCTCGGGGTTGATTCCGATGTGCCATTTGGAGTACCATCCTTCCAAGTCGTCCGTTGCTCGTTGTAGGATCTTGCCCGCCTGGTGGTTGCTGTGTGTCTGGGCGAGGACACTCTATCGTAGTTTACTTATATTGTGACAAATTACTCTAGATAATTACAGAAACCTTGCGATAGAATAAATAGGTGTTTATTTTATAGATAAAGCGATGACTCATAACATCCGGTTGATTTTAATTAAACGTGGCGACTCATTTCTCAAATATTCTTTTCTTATTTATTGTTTCTTAGAACCGGTTTCAATACAAGGTGATTTCACTTTAATACGTCTAACTTCAGGAACGGATTCCTTATTGAAAAATAACTGTAGTTTGCCACATAAACAATGTTCTTTGAAGGCTTCATTTTCGAGATACAGGGTCTTAAACTTTCCATAAAAATAACAAGTTTTTTTTTGAAAAAAGTAATGGCAACCCTGGTTCTCCGCCACTGTGTTACATAAAATATCGAAATAAACTTAGAATTATGAAAGACTCTTATTAGAAATACTTAAACAATGTACTATTATAAATATAAACTACAATCAAAGTATAGTATGAATGCAGAATTTAAGCTCTTATATACGAGGGTGTTTTTAACCTCCGATAGGCTATAAAAGATAGAAGGGTGAATATAAAAAAAATAATTTTATTACCAAAAGACGGTTACTTTTCTACATAATGGCGATTGAGGCATTTATATCTGTGAACAAGCTTTGCAATACCCTCTTCATAAAATCCCACTTCTTCAATTCAGGAAAAAGATGAAATTCACTTTTCGCTAGGTCGGGACAATATGGTGGAAACGCCAAAGCTGCAACCATTCGGTGAGTTTTGTGGTTGTTAGTCAATATCTTTGGGACCCAGCGAGCACAAAGTTTTCTGTAGTGGTACTGCTCAGTAACTATAGAGTACAGGGAAGATCTTGAAATTTCCGGAAATTTCATCGATAATTCACTTATCGATGTGAATGTGAATTTTCGATTTTCCTTTACTATTCCTTTACTACTTTGTCTACTCGTTGAACAAGGTCATCTGTAGCGATAAACTTGCGTCCTTGACTCCCTTCATCAGTTCGGCCATCTTTAAACTTTCACGAACAACATCATCACTAATAGCTGTCTCCATACACTCGACTCATTCTTCGATGAATTTCCGCTGCTCTATTCTCTTCTACCTGCAAGAAACGAATAACACTTCGCAACTCACGCTTGGCGGGAGAATCAATAGAGACTGCCATATTTACGTGACTGCAACTCAAGAAATGACTCGGAAATAGCAGAGCGCGTGGAGGGGGACATGCGCACTCGCCTACTACGCACACCATCTAGCTGCCACATTCCTGGCCTTCATACTGCACGATCGGAGGTTGAAAAAACAGCCCTCGTAATTGTCTTAAAATCAAGACCACTGTATCAACTTCACGCAGCTATAAAAACCTTATTAATAGTGTTTTTGTGATTTTATGTGCACAAGCAAATTTTTATAAAAAGAAGGGAAACAGGTATATTTTTATAATGCCACATTTATCTAGTAGACCGATGATTTTCTAGAGTGGGCAACTTTCTCTTTTAGAGTGGGCCTGGCATACTTACAAAATTTAAGGCATTTTATTTCAAAATTATGTTTTGTGATTAAAAGTCCTTTTAAAGTTCTTACAGTAAGGTTAGTTTTTTTGCTAGTCCTAATGTTATGCATATCAGAAAAAAAATTTTCCGTGACGGCGTTGGATGCCGGTAAACGCATGCACATTTTAACAATTTTTAATATGTTGTTGTGTGCTACATCTTCACTCTTGAAGTGGTTAAAAAGCTCGACACATTGTAACAAACCTTTTAAGTTGTATTGAAATTTGCAATAGTTTAGGCAAGTTCGTTCATTTTTTTGTCATGTGAATTGCATACCTTAGTGGCTGAAAAGTATGCGTTTAGATATTTTAAAGTGGAGGTTGTACGCGCATTTCGTTTTGCACATTGCGCAGACATCTTTTTGAGGATGTGGTTGTTGTTACGATAATGAAAGCAAAGAGCGTCCATATTTGCTCTTGAATATTTTTATCAAAAGTGTCGTATTTTTTATGGTAAGAGCTAATTAAACCTATTTTCACTGTTTGATGTATTTATCCTTTTTTAGACACTTTTACTTTTTCATAACGTTAAATTTTCCTTTTACGTAATCTCATTGTACTATTACGTTTCAATTTAACGAGGATGACGCAATATAAGTTTGTGGCTATACAGAAAATTATAAATAAATGGTACATTAACCCATTTAAATCTACCGAGTTTGGCTTTTTGTAAAGGAATTTACTTATTTGGGATCAACGAATATTAAAACTCTATTATATTTCCATTTCAAGAATACTGCACAACAAAATTTGAAAGCGTGGCTTTGTCAGCATGTTGTTATCTGTATCAGTATACCAGTGACAACCAAAATTTAAAAGTACTACAGGTATTTCATTTCTAATCATTAGTTTATAAGGTATTTTTAAGTTACTAACATTAGTAGTAAGAATTGCTACTTTATAACTTGAGTTAAGAGATTTTTATAATAAACCTTGTTATTGTTTTCAATTTTACATTTATTACATTTACAGCTTAATTGTTTTCCATAAAATAAGTTGGCGTCCGAGGTATTTTAACATTTATTTACAGGTTCAAGTTACACCTTTTTTTTTGTAAAGCGAACATACTTGCCACACACTCCTTTTTTAAATAAAGCAAATCAAATTTTAAGAACATGGCCCGTTTAGTCGTCGATTGAGCTGAAAGCACAGAATCTTCTATTTATTATTAGAAGTATAAGTAATGTTAGGGGTGAAATTATTAACAACACCATGCCCCCCAATTTATATTTTTTTATTACACTGGCGCTCAATCGAGGGACTTGATTTGCAATTTATTGAATTAGATGCTTCTCGATAGCTAGGAGATTAAATTTACAATTATCTCTGTGTATATCAATTTTGTATATGTGTTAGATATCTTCGTTTACGTATTCCGAATATTAATAATTACCATATAAAGGTATTATAATATTTTATAGTTATGGTTATTGTAACCTTATTGTGTGTAGTGTATATTTGTATATCATTTTATTAATCATGTCGATTTATGTAGTGTGGCTCTACATAACGATGAATTGAAATACCGTCATGTTCTCTGGGCTGAAAAGATGTCAGTTGATGAGAAAGGCAAACTGTTACGACTCAAATTGAATTTAGAAAGAATTGATCCAAAATTATGGGATAACCACACTGAAGAATTGATTTGTTTAAAAGACAAACTTAGTCACATTCAATCATTAATAAATTTATACAAAATTAATTCAACAAAAAGTGAATATCTCAAACTTCATACTCGTCTTTTACACATCTTGAAACGTTTAAATTATACAGTGTTTAATGACGAACATACGCTTTTACATGATCAATTACTTTCACTATGTAATGACAATATTGAATTGATTGAATCGATTAACGAAAATTTAGATTTGGGTAACGCCTCACAGTATCTTACTCATTGCAACATTTTAATGGCAAATAATGAACCGTTTAGTACTTCAGTAAACATCCCAACAGAAGAGTTTTCAAATTTAATTAAGAATTTAAATATTTCTAGAAGTTCTGTTCTTATTTATAAATTAAATCTGAAATTTAAGGGTAGTGAAAAAGAAGTTTTCTCAAGTATTCCAAGGTGTGAAGAATTAAAGCTTGCTCGCAATATTTCAAAGTTTGATGTGTTATTATCCGGAATTGGTCTATTTTCAGGAAGGGGTTTGACGTGGTTTCATGCCATTAGATCTCAAATTTATTCGTGGGATGAACTTATTATTAAGTTGAAAAGCGACTTTTTACCCGCAGGACATGATGAAGGTTTGTTAAATGAAATTAAGAACAGGAAACATATTTTTGAGGAAATTCCAATCCTCTTTATATTTGAAATGATTAATCTATTTTCTCAATTAGACATTCCTCCTTCTGAGGTTGAACAGCTTATAACTATTATGAAAAATTTACAGCCTTGGTATGCAACACAGTTGGCTCTTGTTAATGTTACCGATATTTTTCATCTTGTCGATTTATGTTCAAAATGGGGGGTATGAATGTCTTCGGAATAGTGCACAATCCAATCCATTTATACACCGTGGCCTGACGAAGACTTTAATTTACCGATTTTGACTTATTCAACTGAACGTGACTGAGTGTTTTGTATTGATGTACCTAGGGGGCTTGGTTTGAGACCACCGGGGAAGGGTAATGGAACCGCTCTCTCTCTCTCGGCCTCAATTCTCGCGATTTTATTTTATGGTTTGCGGAAGAAGTTTGACTCTTGAGTGGAGTGCCATTTTGCCGTGATTTTTATCGTTGCACAGGAAAACTGTTCCCGGGTTCTCCGCCCTCTGACCCTTCAGGTCATGGTTGGTTTCTGTTCTCTTTACGTTAACTTCAATTTTCGTTAACGGTTTTTTTCATTTTGTTCCTCTGATGGTGGTTTGCTTCGCAAACCCCACCAGTTTAAAGTTTTGCATAACTTTATTTAAGGTTTCCGGGCCTTTAGCGGGTGGTAGCGCGTCATTAGCTTTTATGGTGATGCGAGGGGGCTTTCCTGACCAACATCACCGCATTTTCCGTACTTCTTCGTACACTTAGACTAGGACTTTACTCTATTTAATCTTTTATTTAGCATTTTGATTTTATCCTTTTTATTTTTACTTGCATTTTATTTAGATTTTAGGTATTACGAATTACATTTTTTGCTTGAATTTTAATTAGCTTACAATTTTTTATATTTCATCAGATTTTGATAAAATAATTTATTAGCTTAGTGTTTGGAATCTCCGCTTTGGTGATCTCCGAGTCCAAATTTTAGGGGGGGTGTGGTGTATAACAAACCTTTTAAGTTGTATTGAAATTTCCAATAGTTTATGCAACTTCGTTCATTTTTGTGTTTTGTGATTGAAAGTCCTTTTAAAGTTCTTACAGTAAGGTTAGTTTTTTTTTGCTAGTCCCAATGTTATGCCTATCAGAAAAAAATCTTTCCGTGACGGCGTTGGATGCCGGTAAACGCATGCACCTTTTAACAATTTTTAATATGTTGTTGTGTGGTACATCTTCACTCTTGAAGTGATTAAAAAGCTCGACAAATTGTAACAAACCTTTTAAGTTGTATTGAAATTTGCAATAGTGTAGGCAAGTTCGTTCATTTATGTGTCATATGAATTGCATACCTTAGTGGCTGAAAAGTATGCATTTAGATATTTTAAAGTGGAGTTTGTACCTTTGGCAAATCAGCAATGTCAGCAATCGGTAGCTCGATACCTATAAAAATTCTTCAAAAATATTTGCAACTTTTCGCAATACCCTCGTATACAAAATCAATCAGCTGTTCGGCCATCAATCGATTTACTACCTATCTACGTTAATTTACAATAAAACTTCAATGTAATCCTACGTCAATAAATAGAAATCACTTTAATTCCATTTACAACCATTCGCAATTATCTCAATCCACCCGGTATAAAATATGCTCAAATTAAAAAAAAGAAAATATTGCATCACACCTTTAAAAGTTACGTTAAAAATTCAGTAAACAATGATATTTTTCGAATGTATTTACTTTACTTCAAATAAACACAACCATAATCACGTTAACTCCATCATCTAAATAAAAAACAAACACTACAAAGACGCCGTCATAAGATGCTGTACAACAAATGGGTTTACACTTACAAAAACACAATAAGTACGTTAACCTAAAGATATACATATATTGAATAATAATAAGAAAACACCTTCATCGAAAGGTCACACAATTGTTACATACATGAAATCCTCTAGACAAATTAGATCTAATTTACTTTAAAAGGCTGTGAAGGTAGCTAACATCAATATTGGCCTTATTAAAATTATTGTAAATTTGAAATAAAAAACCAAAATAACAAAGATTATAACCAATAAGCTGCGTTCTCTTGTAACGCATAACCACATTTAATTTTGATACAAATCGTCAGGATCATAATTAAAAAAAAACACCTTTGGTACCTAGGGATGACCTCGGTAGCGGAAATGTGATCGGGGTTGATACTGCAACATGAACTCGTGAATATTTCTCCTTCCTATACATTTGTTTGGTATTACAATTGGTTGTAATGGCACTATACTTAAACTTCCATAGGCTTTGACCACATTATTCTACTATATACGTCTTAATTTTGATTTTAATCTTGACTGTTGGTATGTCTAGGTTTATTGCTGCGTTTTTCCTAGATCTTGAAGCAAATGCTTTACCAATTATATGTTAAACTACCAAAGCACAATAATTTAACATGAGTTGTTAAGATTAAGATTAAAATTAAAAAATTACAAAAAACGTTCTGCATTATGCTTTTCATTGTTAATAACACTTACACTTATTGATAAAGATATCTCTTTGTTATATTTCACTGGATTATTTTATTTGATCTCATGTTTATATTTGTGGATGCTTCTATTATTTTGAAATTGAAGTTTTTCACAACTTTACACTTACATCATAACTTGGTTAAATTTTGTTAAATGTGTTTTTTGGCTGACATTTTTCATTGTTAGCTTTCGGCGTAGAGAGTGTTCTGATTTGTCATCTTTAAGACAGTTTAACAATATTTAATTTTTAATGACCTAGTTATTCTTTACTAAAATTTAATTCTATAGTTGGCTTTATACGTTTCTTAAACTGTTATGTTGATAGCAGGCTGATATTTATGTTTTAATTTTTGAACTTTGACAAAATTGTTTACAATATCTTTAACAATTTTAACAGATATTACTACTGACGAAGATAACTGTAAGTGTTATCGAAACGTTTAGATTGTATAATTTAAAATACACCATTAAAAAACCCAAAAAAGATAAGTATTTTATTATGTGTGATAATGGTGAAAGTTTACATTTTCATATATATTTAATACTACTCAAAATAACTAGGAATTTATAATTAAAAAAACTTCAAGTTATTAAGCCAATGAAACCGAAAAAAGATACCTATTTGATCCATCCAAAATTAGAATACTAAATTTTAATTTGCAATAAAAACCAGCTATCCTCAAATACGTAAAAACGTGACTTAATGTAATTTTACAAAATTTATACTCTTTCATATTTCATTTTAAATACCTCAATACGAAACAAAATATTTTAAATTTTTAACTTCGAAATTCGAAAAAAAAACGAGATGCACCAAACTATCTACCGAGTGTTGCTTAAAATTTACACACAGGGTGACACTTTGGCGAAGCTTCCTAATCATAATGGTACTTTCAATAAATTTTATACAATGTTGTAGCGGCAGTCGACCCTTTCTTAAACACAGAATTATCAAGGATTGTCTGGTATCTTTTATGACCCACACATGCTTTAAAAATGTCAGTATAATACTAATTGCATTGATTTGAATGGTGGCAGAAGTAATGCCGCAAGTTAAAATAATCTAAATGTAATGAATATCTTGCTACATTACAATTAAAAAATGATACACATGTCTTCTTTAGCAAATACTGTGAATGTAGTACCTACCTCACTTATGCATTTGCATGTATTCACTCACTGCGAGAATCAATCTTCCAAACAGAAAAAAATTAGGCTATTACAGGAAGTTAAAAATATATTTATTATAAGTACATATATTTTAGTAAAATGTAGAAATAGTGTGTTCCCATGTTTTTCAAGTTACCCTCCACTTAATGGTTCGATTTTTTTGGCAATATGTACCCCAGATTTCTATGGACAATGAGTAGTGAGCGTGCTTCAGCATATATTTTTTGCTTTTTTGCAAATAAACTAAATTAATGTGTGTGTTGATCTTAACTGCAACGATGAGTACGTTCAGTTATCAAGAATATGTCTTCCACGATTAAGACGTTGTGACACAATTACAACTTTTTTTCTTTACATTTGTTTTGTTTTGTACCCTCAGCTATAATAGTAGATTATATTACAAGTGAGTGAAATAAGCCCATTATAAGCAAGTGAGATTTTTGACACACAAGTGCTTGCGCGCGAGCGCGCACGCACGCACACACACACACGCACACGCGCACGCACGCGCGCACACGCACACATACATACAGTGAGTCCCAGAAGTTATGTGTAAATTCATTTAACGTTCAAGGGTATAGTTTTTGCAGAAAGGCGATTTTTATTTTTGACTGCGGTTTTTTAGTGGTAAAATTTTATATATAGGGTGACCCAAACATTAGTTACGAAAAAAAATAAGTACTGTCTTTATAAAACTTGCAAAATCGTATTCAAGGTGATCCATAAACAATAGGTATATGAAATACTTATCTTTTTTGGGATTTTTTAATGGTGTACTTTAAATTATACAATCTAAACGTTTCGATAACACTTACAGTTATCTTCGTCAGTAGTAATGTTTGTTAAAAATTGTTAAAGATGTAGTAAACAATTTTGTCAAATTTGAAAAACTAAAACATAAACATAAGCCTGCTATTAGTATAACAGTTTGGGAAACATAAAGCCAACTATAAAATTATTTAGTAAAGAATAACTAGGTCAAAAAATTAAATATTATTAAACTGCATGAGTTTTTGGTTTTTAAAAATGGTATACATCCTAGTATTCAGTTTACCATGGAAAAAGAAACTAATGGAAGTTTACCATTTCTTGACATATTAATATCTAAAAATAATAATTCACTATCTTTTAAGGTTTACAGAAAGCCGACACACACTGATAGATACCTTCATAAATTATCCAACCACCATCCACGTCAAAAAATTAGTGTAATTAAATCTTTAGTAGATCGAGCAAAACGAATTTGTGACCCTGAATTTTTGAATGATGAATATAAATATTTCAGAAAATCCTTACAAGATAATGGATATTCACTTAGAGATATTAATAATGTTATTACACCTTCTAGGCGTAACCTTAAAGAAAAACCAGTTCTTAATGTTGGTACTGCTTTTCTTCCTTTTATAGCTAATGTTACAAATAGAATTGAAAAATCCTAATCAAATATGGCATTAGGACTATTTTTAAACCTACAAGAAAAATTAAAGAACATTTAAGATCACCTAAAGATGTGTCAAACCCTTTATCATCTTCCGGAGTGTATAAGTTATCTTGTTCATGTGGAAAAGTATACATCGGGACCACAAAACGTAGCTTTGATATAAGACGCAAAGAACATATGAGATTTTGTAGATTGGGTCAACCAGAGAGGTCTGCTGTGGCTGACCATGCCCTGAATAATCTAAATCATGACATTCAATTTGACAATATGGAGATATTGTCAAGACAAACCCATTATTATGTTCGTTTGCAACGTGAAGCTATTGAAATATATAAACACCCGAATAATTTTAATAGACAAGAAGAAAATCTCCGTTTAAATAGGTTTTGGCATCTTATAATTAAAAAAGAGCATAATGATACGCCTTGATTTTAATTTGTTTTCAACTTTTGGTATGTCTAGGTTTTTTGCTGTATTTTTCCTAGACCTTGAAGCAAATGCTTTACCAATTATATGTTAAATTACCACAGCACTATAATTTAACATAAGTAGTTGAAATTAAATTAAAATTAAAAATTACAAAGAACGTTCTGCATTGTGCTTTTCATTGTTAATAACACTTCCAATTATTGATAAAGATATCTCTTTGTTAGATTTAACTGGGTTATTTTATTTGATGTAATGTTTGGATTTGTGAATGCTTCTATCATTTTAAAATTGAAGTTTTTCACAACTTTACACTTACATCATAACTCGATTAAATTTTGTTAAATGTGTTTTTTTGGTTGGCAAATTTCATTGTTAGCTTTCGTCGTAGAGAGTGTTCTGGTTTGCCATCTTTGAGGCAGTTTAATAATATTTAATTTTTTGACCTAGTTATTCTTTACTAAATAATTTTATAGTTGGCTTTATGTTTCCCAAACTGTTATACTAATAGCAGGCTTAGGTTTATGTTTTAATTTTTCAAATTTGACAAAATTGTTTACTACATCTTTAACAATTTTTAACAAACATTACTACTGACGAAGATAACTGTAAGTGTTATCGAAACGTTTAGATTGTATAATTTACAGTACACCATTAAAAAATCCCAAAAAAGATAAGTATTTTATTATGAGTGTTAATGGTGAAAGTTTACATTTTCATAATAGGTAAATGTTTTCATTTCGTTGTGTATGTCAATTTACTTCTGGCGTCGAATTTCAACATTTGTCCTTTCCGAAACGGTGTATTTTAGGATGAAACATTTCCTAATAGGTGGATAGGAAGGAGAGGACCTATGGAATGGTCTGCTAGGTCACCCGACCTAAACGCGTTGGATTTCTTTCTGTATTGAAAGAGAAAATCTAATAGTGGTTGAAAACGTGCAAAGAGAGTTTATTTGTCGCCTTGGATATTGTCAAGCCGCAAATGGTGCACATTACATTTGATTTAATTTGTTGTTGTGTTTTTTGAATAAATTGTTCCTTTTCACAGAAAACAAAGGTCGGCTTCCTTGATACGGTCTTAATTGTTGATACGTTCAATTGTAAATCCCTCGAGATCTATTGACTTTAGGTATAGGACATGGCACATGAGATTTACTCAGAATTCAGAGCAGATGCAGAAAATGAAATAAAAAATAGGTGTTTCCAATTGACAAAATCAAGTTGGTGGTCGTAAAATATTTTTGGGCCACCCTATATACAAAATTTTACCACACAAATGAATTCTCACTATATATATATATATATATATATATATATATATATATATATATATATATATATATATATATATATAGAGAGAGAGAGAGAGAGAGGAGAGTTTTAAAATCTATTAACAATTTTTAATTTGTCCATCCCAAATTGGATTTTTAGTTAAACACAAACACTTGTTCAAACATTTTGTGCTAGACTCACGTTATTTTAGCACAAAAACAAAATATTCTTGACAAATTGTGCGTGACACACTGGAGAAACGTCTAACTTTACAACTCACGACCGACAAACAACAACCACTCCAGTCAGGAAAAGGAAAGCTCACGTATTTCATTCCCTCCCCAAGGGGGAGGGCGGGCTGTTTGAGCTTTCCAAGCTCCTTCAGCCACAGTCATGGATTCCCAGCATACATACATATATTACGTATATATGCATGTTGGGATTAAGGATGGATGTGGTCAAGATAGGATCTGAAGGCACGGAGCTAGGGTTCTGAGGGGGAAAATACTACCCCACCATTCGCCTAAGTAGCCGCACATGGTGTGCATATACGTAGTGACCATGCCGCTACATGTCTATGTGGAAAACCTTTCTTCTATTTAATGCCCACATGCTATCTGCAATTAATTACCTTACTTTATGTTTTATCATGGCTGTAGCTCAAAGGTTCCGAAGTTTGGGTGTGGTTCATTGAATTACATAGTTAGCTACTTTGTACTACACACTGGGAAACAAACAGTACACAGAGTTTTAAAACATTTATTTACATATAGGCTATAATATTAAGAAAATAAAAATTAACTAACTCAAATACAGAATTAAAAAACCGAAAGAAAAATTTACTTGCCAAAACGTAATGGAACTGAAGGTGACGAATCAGGTAAGGGATCGCCAAGGAAATGGTTTTGCAGTGATGGAGTAGGAGGCTACTGTCTCTAAGGATAATATTAGCTGTCCCTTAATTGTGAAAGTACGCGAATTTTCTAAAACCCTTAAATCGTACTAATATCTGTTCAACCACAAAGGGAGCTATAGTAGCGGAATTGACAACTCAGTTCCAAAAAAAATGACGCACTTGATTTTTGACCTAACCTTAGTCATCTTTTTCAAACCAGTGGGCCGATTTGAAAATGTTTGTTTTTCGTTGCCTTATAAAAAAATAATTAAAGAAGTTGATTTTAAGTGGCGGTGGAAGTGGTGTGTGGTAGTGGAAAAACTAGAACCCTGTTTTTTTCTTAATTATTGACTCAGCCTGTTTGTTAATCAAGCAGTGGTATAGAAAGACGCTTCCTTTACAAGAAGTTTGTTTTTTTTTCATTAATTTGCCCGAATTACAGCATTTTTGCTGAAACCTTGCATGTTATCAGCTATCTGAATTTATCGAGAAATAGTTTTCTAATGAAGTAAACTGAATACAAAAAAAACATTTTTATTAAACACGAAGTTATAAACTAAGATAACTACTTAATACCGTGTATTGCTTCCCCTAGCAACTCTTAAGACTTTCCATTCTAGACGGGATACCGGAAATTAGGTTTCTTACCGTTTCCAATGGTATACGATTCCATTCTTCCACTAATGCATCTGTCATTTCTGTGACTTTCCGGGAGTCTCTCGCGAGAATGTACCCTTCTACCTAATTCATCTCACAAATATAATGTAGTGATAACCGCAGCTTCTAAAATGTTTCGTATTATTGCTGCGGTGTGTGGTCGGGCATTCTCCCGCGTCGATATAAAATTATTGGCCACTAACTCTACGTGAGGTACGACATAATGCTGTAAAATGTCATCGTCTCATCGGAGAAACATCAAGGGGCGTCTTTCCATTCATTGAAATCCTTTCCCACACCATAACCGACCCACCATTAAAACTTTCGCATTTTATTAATAAATTCTGATTAAACCTTTTTTACGTCCTTCTCCACATTCTTTTCATTCCATCCACGATGTTAAAGCAAACCTTGACCCATACGATAATAAGACATTAGACTCACGGCATTATCCCGCGTCAATATAAAATTATTGCCCACTAACTCTACGTGAGGTAAGACATACTGCCGTAAAATGCAAACTTTGACCCATCATCAAATTCTGATGGAGGATTTGAACAAAACAAAAGTCTATGTTAAATTTGTTCCTCACGGGCGACGAGACATCGTGACTCGAAAACAAAGTGCCGAATGGAAGTGGAATCATCACCTCAGGCCAAAAAAATACAAAAAGTTCCTCCCAGTTGGTCAAACATTTACTAATGCTTTCTGTTTGGAACTTTTACGTTTGTTCAAACTCCACCAGAATATCACGATCGTGACGACTGGTGTACGTTACACGATAATGCACCGATTCACACATCGTTCATTGTTCGTCAATTATGGCACAAAAATCAGGTCTATGTGTTGAATCAATCACCATATTCACCTGATTTAGCACCATGTGACTTCGCACTTCCCAAAAATGAAATTGAAGTTGAAAGAACAGATTTTTGATGACACCGAGACCATCCAAAGAGCGTTGACGTGCATCTTGGACACAATACCGAAAAATGAGCTCGAGAAGACATTACCAGTGAGTCGCTGTAGGAAGCGCATTGAATCAGGGGAAAAATACTTTGAATAAAGAGAGGTTAGAAAAAAATTGTTTGGTTTCATTTTTATAGCTTCAGTCCCAAAATTTAATTGCTGCACTGTGTATTAGATCGCCACTTTAACTTTTTAAAATATCAATGCTCAATTTTTTGGGCCATCTTTAGGATGAAATGTTACTTTATTGGTATTTCTATCACTTGAAGTTTATGTCATACTCTATTATTACATATTACAATAATCACACTGTACCTTAATTGACTAATTTAAAAGGTACACAAAACATACATTTAATTTATTGATTAAAACTGTACAGTGTACACCATTTAATATAACATACTATTGTTACAATTGATACAAAAATATTTCAAGCATAATGGTCTGAAAGCACACATAGAAGTAAGTGTATTCCCTTAATGTAAGACAAATATAATACATAATCCCAAAATACAAAAAGAATTCTAACAATTGACAAATAAATTAATAAAAATAAAAATATATGAGGTAATTTAATGCTAAAATGTATATTTTAACAATTTTTCATAAATAGGTACATAAAAAACTTACAAAAAATAAAATATTTACACTACGATTAAGATTGCATATTTACAAAATTTCCAAATCACAGTGACGTATTTCTGGATGATTTTTCTGAAATAATATAATTAAAAAATGTGATATTTGCTTATTGTTTTAATACCCTTAATTTCATTTCTATTCTATCTATCTCTCCACCCATCATATCCACAATACTTTCTCCATGTTTTAACATAAACTCCTCCAATTGATCAATATTCTCAAATTTCTTTACTTCCTAAAAGCATTAAATGACACTTCAATTAGTCACAAACTTCAAGCCCTTACCTCTAATAACGCTGTTAATTCTAATTTATCAAGATACATTCTAGTTAACTCTCTCCCATCAAAATCTAATTCTGCTTTGTATCTAACTAAGAAGTTACCCATATCGATACCCTTTACATCGTGTATTGCTCTAATCATAACATCTGTTTCTAATTCTGCATTAATCTTATCTAAGTTTTCTTGTGGTATTGATCTAAATTAAATTGACCGTTTTTAAAAAAAAAATGCTTGTTTCAATTTTACCTTCCAACTAATGCAGCTACGTTAGTGTAAATAATAAAAGAAGCTACAGATCCTAATATACAACCAATTAGTATAGAACCTACAGCATCCGGAATATAACTATTAGTCCATGATGAGATACCCATACAAGTGCCTGCGACAAATACTCCAATAACGGCAGCAAAATCTTCCAACAGAACTACATTCACACTGGGATCTTGTCCTCTTGTGACTTAAAATGAAATTTTGATGTAAGTTTATGTTTTTTTTGTGACAAGGAAAGCACAAGCAATGACGATATAATTTAATGATACTTATGTCAAATAAAACATACAATATCTGGTGTGGAACAACACATGCCCTTTAAACCTACAAAGTGGAAATTACAAGAAATGAAATAATTTTAATAATACATTTTTTAACATAATTATGCATCCCTTTTCTAATATGTTCATAACGAAAATAAGCAACATTGTAAAAACTAAACTATGTCAGAGATGGACGTTTGAAACTTCATGTTAGACATATGTAAATATGCGTATACAAGCCCCGTATCATATGTATTCACACTCGCTTAACATTTGAATATTTTTGAACTGTTACCACTATTATGATGCAACCACCATTGTATATGATTTTTTATCTTTTTTATTAGTTTTTCATTTATCTATTGTTCAACAAATTTTTATTAATATTGCATCTATTTTAGTTAGTCGCCTTATAACAAGTGTAACTATACTCCGTTTAACGAACAGATTCAGTAAATGCTCCTCCTACAGATTTGTAGTGGTAACTGCGCATAGGCCCTGTTTACAACCATCAAAACATTACTTTCTGAGTAGTACAGTGGTTGAATTAAATTCAACGGTTCCTTAATATATGCATATGAATTATTGTAGTCCCTAAAATGTATAATTATGTACTTTTAACAGTAGGTAATCAAATAATAATCATATTTATAAATATAAATATTTTAAAATCACATATTTATACGAATCAAAATTCTCTGTCACCAATGAATCGGTTTTAACTCGTTAATGTTTACCAATCTGTCAAATCTCATATGAAGTCAAGTCAAATTGTCAGGGCACGTATTTTGGAAATCGATAAATAACATTAATTTATTTTCCTGTAAAAGGCCATAAGTCGGGCACGCAAATGGTAAATGAATAGAACTTTAAGCTTACATTTTATTTTTATAGGAATTTACAAGTCAACTCCTTGTTGATGTCACAAGTGTTTGTTTATCTAAACAAACTGCAAAATGCAATTATGTTACAGTTGAGAAAAACCCCTTTATTCTTTAATAATTGCCACAAAAAGCAGTGCCTCAATTTACAATTAATTCTTCCTGAAGCTGCATTTGTATTTTTTACTAAGTCTGTAAATAAAGCACAACAGGTCAGTCTTGTTCGGAGTCTGATGAAGAAGAGTCATCGCCTAACTGGATGATCAACGACGCCAATTGAACTTCTATAGTGATATCCAATTGCCACATATTTTCTTCCACACTTTGCACGTGTCTAATGGCATTTTTCCAATTATCTGACGTTACGTTTACAACAGCGGTGCAAAATAGTTGGTGCACATCTGCAATTTTAAATGTTTTATGGTTCCTCGCAACTTCACCCTTGATTTGTGCCATATCAGTTCGATTGGGTTTAATTTGCAATGATATGGAGGTAAACGCAATACAGTATGATTCTGTGTTTTTGCTATCTCATCGACAACTAACTTAGGAGCAATAGCAGCTTTTTGACAAGGTCGAGAAGTTCGTCTTTGATCATATCTGGTTCGTAATCAATGGATTTGCTGGTTAGTCATGTCTGAATGTCAGCTTTTTTTCATCCCGAATTTGGATTTTTGTCGATATTTCTGCTACGATAGGAAGCGTTATCTAACACAATAACAGCGTTTTTGTTTAAACGTACAAGAACGTTGCGAAACCATTCTTCAAAAACAGCAGCTGTCTTTCTTCATGAAAATCGCCAGATTTCTTGAACAACAGCAAACCATCATCAATAAAACCGTCCTCGGAACCAATGTGGAGAACGATAAGGCGTTTTCCTTTTCCCGATGGATCCCGTAACCCCGTTGTTAATCCATTCACAAACGCTTCCCTCAGAGTCAAGATGATTGTATCTTTCCATACTTTGCTTACTGTATGGCCAGCATTAACCCAAGTCTCGTCTAAGAAATATAGCTTTTTTCTTTCTTCTCTGTATTTCTTGACCTCTTGGAATACCTATATTTCAAAATAAAGTATAATTTATGTTAGACATAATTTATTCCTTTACTCACTTAAGAGTCAATTTCATTCAACAAGGTTCTTAATGTACTCCTTTTTAATTTAGGCATCTCATCGTGCTCACCAATAGCGGCCACAATTTTATTTAGAGTAGGTGTATCGTTTTGTTCAAAGAAGGAATGGACTACACGCCTAAGATTACTTTTAGTTTCGTCGTCAATGTTGTCCAAAATTGCTCGTTGTCGGTCGTATACAGTCGGAGGAAGTAATACATGTGTTTGCTTGTACTCACGTATAATGTTGTACAGACTTTTATCTGTAATACCTAAAATGATAAAGTAATGAATAAAATATGTTTTTATAAAGTTAATATGTTACCTGCTGCTTTTGCTGTAAATGCAACATTTTCAGTCTTGTTGTTGTTCGTGTTTTCTTCAACACAAACTTTAAAAATGTTTAAGATTCGCTCCTTTTCATCAACGGAAAAATGCCTGGCCGGGCGTTTATTCGGGGACGAAAGATTTCGTTGATCGATAATAAATGTAATTATTTACTAATAGGCTACAAAATTGTAGCTAGTATTAAAATACTGGTTTTGAAAATGAAAAGTACTAGAGTAAAAGCTTTAACCAAAATTTAAAGAACGAAGACACAAATGCTAAATAACAAATTACTTTGACATTTATAGGTTAATATAATACAACATTTTTCGTGGTTGTGTGAAGCCGGCTAACCAATAGAAATGTGCCATTTAATTTGGCGCTAACTCATGGGAGGAGCACTGAATCTGTTCGTTAAACGGAGTATAGTTGCTTGTTTTAAAACAATTGAAGGTTCTGACGTTTCTATATTGTGTAACAAACTTGTAAGCGCAGTTCCTTAATTATTTGGTAATACTTTAAAATGGTGTGAGGGTGAGCGGAAATTCCGGAAAATCCTATTCGGAAATTGGCAATCTGGTCAATTTATCAGGACATAATGTAGCAAGTATCAGTGAATAATACGGTACAATAAGTCCCGTTGTAATAAAACCTAAATCAAGAAGAAGATTTGGAATTTTAAAAATACATAAAAGAGCATTAAGAAAAATTATTAAGAACCGCTGTTCTAATTATGGCGAATTAAGTGTTCTATGAGAATATGCAACAGATAAAAGCATTTCAGGTCCACATGCCACAAAACAGGTAGCAAGATGGGATTTAAAGTATATAAGGTGAACAGTACGTAATGGTAGCATTACTATAACGTTGTTAGCGTAATTACCACATATTTATTGAACTCAAACCGTAAACACAAAATAATACATGTAAGAGAGTTATGTATGGTCATGATGCAAATATCCGCGTGCCCTTCGTCTCAGTTCCTAACCTCTTTCGTTTAAAATAAACCTTATTTTAGAAACATCTTTGCCACCGACCGCACCGAATTCTGAAAATCTGTTCATCTGTCGCTGTCTAGGATAACATCTGATCCCGTGGTTGTTCAAAAGGCAACACCTTCCGTTCCCTTCTGATGGCGCCTGAGACCGTTCCCAGGAGTTCTTGGCGAGGAGAAACTGATACTATCACCCACTCAACATGATCTGCTGAATATCAAACATAATTTATAAGTTTACTGTAATAAATCTAATTTACAGAAGTGCGTTTTTGATCTGACTAGCAGTCGACTAACGTGCACAACTACCCCTTACCGTTATAGTGTAAGAATACGAACATGACACGAAATTGAATGTCCGTTTTGATAGTAATAAAGAATTGAACAAAGTTAAAAAGCTGTCAGAAGAATGTAATTTAAACTTTAATCCGTTTAAATCAAACTGTATGATGTGTAATATATATATATATATATATATATATATATATATATATATATATACAGGGTTGGGATAAAGTATGGAACCAAGTAAATATCTTTAAAACGAAACGGACGATATCTTTGAAATTTTGCAGGTAAGTGCAAGGGGGCAAAATGCATCTGATGTACATTTTTTGTTAATAATATACTTCTGGTTTAACCGGAAATACCCTCAACTTTTTAAATTCAAATGGGACACCCTGTATATTTTTGCAGATTTTGAAATATCTTGTTATTTCGAATTCGTACATACTGGGTATAGTGTAAAAAATCTGTAAATACGAGGAATACAGCACTTTAATTAATCACTTTTAAGTTTTTATACGCTAGAGTAAAAAACCATTTTGATAAACAAATTAATGTTAAAATTTATTATTAATTAATCTCATTATATTTAGAATTTACATCAGTTCTACATACATAAAGACAAAATTTACATCGATTGGGGCTTGAACCTTGGTGGCGCAGTTGGTAGCGCGGTACTCTAGCAAAGTACAGGTCGTAGGTTCAAATCCTACTCGAGGTAAACTTTATTTATGTATTTAATAAAATTAATAATAAATTTTAATTACATATTTATCTTTGAACTTATTCGTTCATAACAAAAACTTATAATAACTTATAATAAATTAATGTTGTTTGTATTATTAATAAGAAATAAACGAGTACTATCTAGTAGGTAACTGTTGCCGAAGTGTCAAATTGTAATTTACGGAAATAAATTATACGATTAAGAATTTTCCAAATCGATGGATTGGACGTAGAGGATTCATAGAGTGCCTGCCCGTTTTCCGGATCTTAGCCCATTAGATTTTTTTCTTTGGGGTTATCTAAAATGCTTGCAGGAATTGAGATAAAGAATTTTTGATGAATGTGAACTAATACGGGGAGGTCTTGGAAAGCGTGACGCAAGAATTTGTTAATAGGCTGGCATATTGTCAGAAGGTGAACGGTAAGCATTTTGAACATTTGAAATAATTTTGTTTAAATTATTATTCCCATTAGTTTAAAGTAAATAAATTTAGTTATTCTACAACTAAAAGTGAGTTATTTCTCGTTCTTACAAATTATTTCCACTAAACCCCAGTATATACGAATTCGAAATAACAAGCTCTTTCAAAATTTGCAAAAATATACAGGGTGTCCCATTTCAATTAAAAAAAGTTGAGGGTATTTCCGGTTAAACCGGAAAATTCACATACGCCTGAATAAATAGACATTAAATATTCGGTACTTTGACTTGCCGTTGTTTCACAAAATCACCCATTACCATTAAAGAATTATAAAAATAATTGGGAAAGATTGTTCAGTTCACACTGGGCACTCGCTATAATTTAAATGTATAGAAACTAGGGAACTAAGATCATGTCGTGTACTCCAACCCACCTTAAAACAATTCTTAAATCTAAAAGACAAATTTTAATAAAAAGGTACAATATCCCGTTCGAATTTTAAAGAAGCATAAATTAGATCACAAATATAACCGGTATAACATAGAAAGCTACTACGCAAATTGTCACGCACAAACAGTCAACCCAATTTTGTGTGCTCTAGGATAGCTTATCATACATAAGTCACGATAGGGGTTGACAACCGGAGTATTTGAGATTAACACAATCGGGGTTGAAATGCCTAATTACGCAGGTTCACAGCTCAAATAACTCGCTTACCTGTTGACGTAATTACAGGTGGGTCCTGGACTTGCAGATGTGCTACACCTGAAAGGCTACAAAATTCTATTTTTACGAAGCCGTAATATAATATCGGGTCTTCAACTAATTCAATCGACGGTTCTACGATCTCTTTACTTTATCATTACTTTATATCTTAAAATTATTGATAAACTTTCGAGCGTTTTTCACTTCGTTCAAAAAAGAAAATGTGACGTTACATAGATTATCTCATTTACCAAAAAAACAACTAACGTGCTTGTAATTAAAACGCCATTATAAGAAATGGATTCATTTCATTAACATAACTATGTATATTGTAATTAAACAAACACAAATGCACAAAAACAGCCTGGAGGTGTTACATAAATGATTAAATTATTTTGGTTGCTAAAATCGCATTTTACTCTTACGACAAAACAAAATGTTTATAACAAATAATTAGCGTCTCGCCTTTCAACCAGTGATATAAAGTTTCGATACAACAGATAAAAAAACTCATATAAAATCTGAATACGCTTGAATTAAAATTAAACAGTTAAGTACTAGGAAAATTGGTTCTCAAAAAAAGCGTATTCAACCGTTCGAACCTACAAAAGGAATATACGCAACATTTTATTATAATTGTCACAACACAGCAAAAATATGTACGGAAGTGATTACATTAAATTTTGATCAATTGGCCTCTTTAAATTATCCCCTTTTCTTTATATAGCACCCGGTGGACACAGAGGATAAACTCGGGCAGCGGATTTACCAATGTGAACGTCTCCGTAAACACACTTAAACTTTCGATTTATTGAATAAACCCCCTCATGGAAATCGGCAAATTGTTTTGATCCAAATATAGCGTTTGATTGATATTCAGTTGGTTATGCGGTACACTACCATTCCTATTTACACGATGTTTACTAACTTTATTCTAAATATCTACAGTTAATTGAATGTAAATTATTATAAAGTGAAACTTTTCTATATACAGCGAGTTCTCTAGTTATGATCGAGCTATGGTCCCGAATGCCTTAATGTTTCGGAAGGGATGTTTTAATTTCGTCCGCACTAAAGGCGCTAACACTTAACACCTTTCTGTTAGGATGTTTAACGATGACCCTCTGGACAAACGACACTTTCCGATATTTTAATCACGTGTTGGTTGAAACTACTTAATATCCCTCGGTAGGGTTGATGGGGAAACTGCTCCTAACGGAAATTCTATCAACACGGATCTCATTAACTTATCTTCTGCACGAACATTACGCGTTACGTAAAATTGGACTTGACACTACAGCATCGGAACAAGGACTAGGACACACAACTTTCACTTGTCGCCACGTTAGATTTTATCTCAATCAACCAATTATAACCATTTATTACTTCAATCTTAAATTGAAGAATTAAAGAAACGGGTTGAGGTAATAAAACTTGAAGTAGATAAAGCTATAACGCAAGTTGAATGTTTCTAGGTTCATATTTCCATAAAAAAAGTACGAATTTGCCGCCATTTTACCTCAAAAAATTCTAGTTTTCATAAATCCCTCCTTAAGTGATGCTTATGACACCCGAAAGTTCGTGTTCCTGATTAATGTTTTTATATTGTATCATTGTTACTATCTCGGCAACTGTGAAAAGTAGAGAATGTTAAATGCAGCAAAAGTTATATATTTCTGAGACTCAAAAAATGATATAAAAAATGCAATCTAATCCGAGTTTAAGAGACACTAGAACACCAGATTTCACATTTTCGGATACAAGGAAGTTCAAATAAATTATTTGCCTCGTACACGTTACCGAAATAGCAAGCGGAATAAGCTTTAAAAAACTACTGTATATGCAGGGTGGGCTACGCTCAATGGCACAGAGTGTATTGGGTTAAGAGACACACGCATTAAACGAATACTTACTCGAATATATTTTCAAGATTTCCAAATGGCATGTTTGTGTCTACGGGCTGTTGTCCATTCTAGTTTAGGAGATCCGGGGAAATAACTTGATTTAGCGCCAATCACTATTTTTTGTCAAAAATCCAGTTTTGTTCATGGTACTGCATCAACTATGCCCAATGAGATGTGAGGAAGAACACATTGAAAAATGTGTGACTTTATTTTACTAAAAGAATTGTTATGCACTCAAGGTTCAATATTTGTTATAATTTTTGTACTCTTTGTTATTTCTTTGTTTATTGTATAAAAATCTAATAACAAAAATGTTAGTGAATGCTGTTAAATCAATACATTTTAAATAGCATTCCTGTTGATGACAGTAAGTTTTAACGCACAAAAAGTAATTCTGGCCGATTTACATAAAGCGCATTTCAATGAATTTCGCCATTGGAAGCCGAATTATGACGAGAGGGGTGGTAAGGAGAGGTTCATTTGTCACCTAACATTATAATCAAATATTGTCGCGTGTAAAATGATACATAGCCCGGTGTACGTTACAGATAAAATAAAAGGTCTCATCTAGCTCAGGTGATCATTTAAGGGTCGCTAACGCAGTAGTGCACCGGATGTGTGGGTAGTGTGATCATATAGTAAATAGATACCCGAAGCACCACGTAGTTTGAGACAACACAGCACCTAAGCTGCAAGAAGGGGAAACAAAGCTGTAAAACGGATGTAAGTAAACAGACTAAACAAGTAAAACACTCAAACCAATAGCTGTATTTATTATCAAAGTAAGTGCAACAAAAAATCCGTCAGTGACAACACTAACGTATGAACTTATGCCGTTAAAGGACCCAAGAAAGGAAAGCAAACAGAAGTCTTCATTTAATATTTCACTTTAACACAAATTGTTCTATTATTAAATTAACCTACATTCCAGTAAGATAATATTTATTTTAATATTGTTGTTAGTTTTAGAGTTATAGCGAAATTAAATTTTAATTTGAACGAGGCTCGCGCTGTAAAATTCTAATAAAAGCAAAAATCCGATCTTAAACCAAAAAATCTTGGGTATCTAATGCCTCGATAAACGCTCAAACTGCCTTCCGTGACATTCCAAACAGTCTTCCAATCTTGTTTGAGTGTAAAACTGCTGCTTCGATTTTCTCAGTTGAGAGTTGACAGATTGCACCTCGAATTCTGCTTTCCATATCAAATCTTGTTGTAGGTGGAGTTTGGAATACAATGTCCTTCAAGCGACCCCATAAGTAGAAGTCGAGACACGTCAAATCGGGTGACCAGACCGGCCAAGGAAATAGGCTTCCCCTTCCAATCCAGCACTCTTGAAAATAATCGTTAATATGGTGTCGCACGTCAAGGGAAAAATGTACTGGACACCCGTCCAATTGTAGATACATGGTTCGCCTAATGTTTATTGTCACATCTTCTAACAGGGCTGGCACCTCATTTAAAAAAAACTCTATGAAAAGATTACCAGTTATCCAAAAAAATAATGACCGATAATTTTGCCTCCTATAATGCCACACCACACGTTTGACCTGAGGGGCCTTGGTGCTGCACTTCTCGCAACCAATATGGACTTTCAGTAGATCTATAATGCTTATTATGCCTGTTAACCCTACCATCACTATTAAAAGTCGGTCCATAGAATTTGTGATAAAAATTCCTGTTTTCACGAATCATTCCTAACAACCACTGACAAAAATTTATTCTGTGATCAAAATCACCTTCGTTTAGGGTCTGGTGCAAAACTATACGGTAGGGGTGCAGTCTAAATATAAAAAGAAATGAGCATATAGTAAACTGTATGTCTATTAAAAAGAATGTGATAATGCAATTATTTACCTGTGGTCTTTTAATATGTGTCGAACAGTACCACTATCGCGTAGTTGCTGTATCAAGCGTGGAAAAATTCTTCTTCCATAATGATGGCGATCTGGATACCGCGTCGCATACTAACTTTCAGCTATTGCTGCATTTTGAAAGAACTCGAAATAGACCGCAATCATATCAACGGCTTAATCACTTGTGAAAGGCATTTTAAAAAATACTCACAAACCAAATTGACGAAAATTAAACTACGTCTAATAAAAATTTGATGTTTCTATACAATGTTATTTAAAAGTTTGTTTTTGTTTCCGCCGCCTACTACTAAACATTGATTAGATATTCCAAGATAAAGCGCTAGATGGCGGTATTTACTAATTGAAGTAGTGATTAATTGAGAGCGTATTATTAAAAAAAACTTGTAAAATGAAATATTTTCTACCTACTATATCCGTGTAAAATTAATAAAATTAGTTTAAGGTAAGGGATATTAATAAGCGGAAATCGAAGCACTAGTTTTACACAATCGAATAAGATTGGAAGACTGCTAGGAATGTGATGGAAGACAGTTTGAAAATTGGTCAAGGCATTAAATACCTAACATTTTTGGATTTAAAATCGGATTTTTGATTTTATTTGAACTTTACTGGGCAAGACACGTTAAAATTAAACTTTAGTTTCGCTATAAATCTAAAACTAACAATAATATTAAAATAAATCTTACATAATTTTTATGGGAAATATAATTTACGTTTTTATTTTGATGTAATAAATATCTTCATCATTGCAATTAAAATTTTAGACGTAAAAACCTTATTTTTTTATTTTTAACGCCCCCTAGCGACGGTGGTAGATATTAAAAATCACTGTGGGTCCTTAATTGTAATTAACAACTATCTTTCATATAAGACCAACATTTATCCAATTCGGCTCCGCAAAACCAAATTTCGTCAATTAAGGCGTTAAAAAATCTTCATTTCGCTATAACTTTAAACGAGCAAAGATATCAAATTGCAGTTTTTACGTTTTTCTTGCAAATTTAATCTACTTACCCACATTTGTCTTTCAAATAGGTTTTATTTTACTAAAATTGAATACGTGGGTTAGAATTTACAGCAATTTTAATGATTACGCTTTCAATAGCTTCCCCCTCTCTTATTATGGTCAGTACGCCAATGAACCAAAATTAAGTATAATTATCTAGACTTTCTAACGCTGTAAGCAAAGGTATATCTTTAAATAGGAGTTTTGGATGAAATTTATAATTTTATTTAATTTTTTAATTGCGCCCCTAGCGGTGAAATTCGGAACTTCAAAACATTTCCAGCATTTTCTCATGGCCACATTCATAATAAAATGTTTTTCCCATTGTTGACTGCGCTTATCTCTCTTATTTGCCCACATGGTACATAATGCACATCTTTCATTTAACCTCGGGAAATACACTTTTTTAAATTTAACAAGGAGGTGTACATTATCAACAGTAATATACTAAGTGTACGGTGACACCAATAATTACATTTTCTCAGGCAACAAGCTCAAATGCAATAGTAGCCAGTATTATTAAAGCAAAGGAACTACACATAAAATATATTTTACTTGACTATTGCATAAGTTTAGTAATGAAAACTGTAAAAAATTAATCATCTATCCAGTATATTATAACTGTATATTTAATTTAATAAATAATTCATTTTTTGTATTTATTTGTTGTAGTTACCTGTGCTTTCTTGATGATATGAAAACGATAAGTGTTATGGAACGCTTATCAGTTAATTGAAATGTGATTGGTTCAAAATTTAAAATTTGTGTTATTTCATTGATTGATGGGGTTAGGTTGACATATCTATGCAATAGTAGTGTAGTATTTCATTCTACTACGGAGGAATACAACCTATTTGGTTTTTTATTGGTTTAACTACATTTAGGATTGTTTGTAATGCTTTATTACCAAATGAAATGTTTTAAAAACCTATATCTGTATGTAGTCAATCCATAAGCAAAGCTGTATGCAAATTGATATCTATGATGACAATTCAACATAGGTATAAACAGAAACTAGTTTCTTAATATACAATTTTTCAATCAGTATAATCAAAAGATGTTCCATTTAAATTAATAGTTATATAACACATTTAATAGAAGAAAAAATTATAAAGTACAGCTTAAAAACATCCTCTATACCACTTAAAACATAAATAATCTCAATTGGAAGTCTTGATAATATATAATAATAATCGCAGCTATCTGTTTAACGTTTGTTTCTATGATATCAAGTTTTAAACCAAATAAATTTTCCAAAAGTCTTATTTGAAAAATCGCCACATTAGGTACAGAAAATCTTTAGTAAAGTTGGCTTAGTTTTTTTTTGTAATTGAAAATTGTATTCAAATACAGCGTGTTTCATTAAACAAAATTTAATATGCCACATAAATTTGTGACTCTGTATATTTTCAAATAGTGTAAATTAATGCACATGGACTTTTAGGCCAATTTATAAAACAGAGAGGCAAGTTTTGTAATGGTTGAGTACAATAAAATGTGTTACTAAAGATTTTTAATATTTTTGATCTCTTAATATACTTCATACTAGTGAAGCTATATTAAAAAAAGTAAAAATTTGTCAGTAATTTAGTACTGCTACTAATTTTGCAGCATCACTATTAATCAATTACTGAAATACTGTATTTTTAATTATAAATGACTTGTAATATAAAATATTTGCAAATTATCAGTACGTGTTCCACTATTACGATTAACCGTTCTTTTTAATGATTTCAATTTGAGCTTTGTTGAGATCTGAGTGTGAGTTTTGTTAATTAGATCACGTTTTACTGCTCAGTTATGAAATGCACAGAATCCACTTTTTATAAAACATATCGGATTTAGCCAAACAAAAATTAAGGAGGTTTAAATAAATACACAGCTGTAATGTGTGTTGCATACCTGCAAGTCACAGTTCATCTACTGGTATCTAAATCAATATAGACCGCCATACTTACTGTATTCTTTGATTGACATATTTGAATTACGAGCACCTTTTCTAACGGAGTTAAGTGCTACAAGACATGTAGCACCTTCAGATACTAACGAACCAGCGAGAATGAAATATGCCTATAAAAAACTTATGAATGCAATATCACTATTATGTATACCAGCATTACCCAAAAAAAATCATCTGGGGGTTGACCGGCAATTAATCCATTGATTCCATGATAGAAAGAAAGACCTGTACCAACGCAAAAGATTCCTACACCTGATATAAGTGAGGCAACATATTTCATGTTTCCATAACCATAAGGATGATACGCATCTGCAATCTAAACAGAAATGCACAGATTTATAGTTTCTGCATCCACAATTTTGTAATACCTGCACAGATTTATGAATTCCAAATGCTAAAATTACTTGGTTGATAGTGTCGGCAAGGGAGTGAATACTCTCTGAAAACATACTGTGTGAACCAGTACAAACCCAAGCAAATATTTTGAATAAACAATTTGTTGCATTTCTAGAAATAACTTCATATAGTTACTGATTAATTAACTATTAACAAATGTAACTCTTACATAAATATAGCCGTTATCACCACCCTTCCAGATCGACCCATTAAACCTTCACCTGCTTCCTCTACATTGGAAGATTTGCCTAATTCACGCCTAAAGTCCCTCAGACGTCTTTTAACAGTGAATATATCTATTAATAAAACTTAACTTAGAAACTTAAAATCACACTATTAATTATTTACCTTGCTGATATTTTTTACGCTCAATATCTCTTTTAAACAATTCTTTTGCTATATTTTCTTTAGAACCCCAAATTTCTAAGGATTTTGCTTCAACATCTTTTCGCCAGTAGACAGTAATAGGGGGTTCGTTTTCATACGGTGAGCGACGTTTTGTTTTGGGTAAAGTTTCAAGATCAGAAGGTTTCAGAACGAAATCAGACATGGCTTTAACAGGTGTTATAAAATTACGTTCAACAAATTTCGCTGACAGATCAACTCGATTTTTCTTTCTCTGTGGTGGTTTAACTAAAATCAAGTGGATGCAAAGACTTACATACATAGATAAATATATTTACCTGGTTCTGTTTTTGAGTCATTTTTTTTCAAATCTAAAATTTTATCTTTTAGCTTTTGAAATGATTCAGTGGCTGCAGATTTGGGTTTTTCTAAGCTTTTTTCTTTTACATTGTCTAAATTAACTTGATTTGTATTATCCTCATTTGAATCAGGCGTATCATTAGGCTTATCATTCAGTACAGCTTGAGTAGTTGTAAGACCTCGTAATAACTTATTAATATCAGAACACTTTATTAAACTGTCATACCTTCTTAACTTAATACTAAACTGTCGTTTTAATAAATCTATAAAATATAAGTGGGTGTTTACCACATAAACTGCATTGTAAATACTTACATCGGGTTATAGTATAAGAATTACAATAAAAATGGGTTAGTAGAGTACATGAACGTGATATCATGCTGAGATATTAATAAAAAAGAAAAATGTTTGAAGATTCAGTGCGTGTTTGCACAAACTTCAACTTAAGGAATGCATAGTCAAAAGCTAATTATTAACACTTAGATTTAATAATTAGTATTTGAATAAATATATCAGAGATATTTCTTCAAGTGATTATAAGTATTTAAATTTAAATACACAAAATTGACGTTTATTTTTAGGTTATACTTCATCCTTTTTAATTTTTTTAAAGCAGAGTATCCACAAGCAGAAATGTGAATTACCCTAAAAATGTTAATAGGGAACACAAAACCTTCTAGATATTATACATAGAAACAGTGCAACAATTCAAACGAAAAACAAACCACACTTTTAAAGTTGAATCAATAGCAATAAATGTTATAAGTACTTACAGGTAAACGGATTTGTACAAAAGCAGGAAAAGGTTAAGAATTTCGGAACGGAATCAAAATCAAACCTAATGAAGTTATTTTATCTATTGTGTTGTAATCGTGTATCTTTATTAATGTTTTACACAAATTTAAACGCTTTGATAATAATTACAGTTATCGTTCTCAGTACATGATAGTAGTTATAGAAAAATTAATTAAGTTGTCAAACAAGTTTATGAAATATGAAAACTTATTTTTAGTGTAATAATAAATTTTATGTACAGCTAGATGATGTAGTAATGGGGAGGTCGCTTAACCCGATTGTGACTAATTTTTACATGGAAAAATTTGAAACAATAGCTCTACATGATACACCTAAAAAATCCATATAGACAGAGAAGCACATGATACATTTATTTGGAGGCATGTGAAAAGAACTACACGAATTTATAGTTTTTATAAATGCCATTCATACAAGAGTCACTGCAGAGAAAAAAATACTGGAAGTGTACCTTTTTAGATATACTGATATATAAAATAAATAATTTTTCTCTTACTTTTAATGTTTACCGTAAGCCAATATACACTGCATACACACACACACACACACACACACACACACACACACACACACACACACACACACACACAGCACACACACACACACACACACACACACACACACACACACACACACACACACACACACACACACACACACACACACACACACACACACACACACACGCACACGCACACGCACACGCACACGCACACGCACACACACACACACACACACACACACACACACACACACACACACATACACACACACTCACACTCGCACTCACACTCACACTCACACATCCTAAAGTTTTGGAAGATCAATCTAACTATTTGAATAAATCATTACAAGCTAATAGTTGTTCCGTTAAAGATATTTATAGTGTTACTGCATCTGCTAGATATGTCCTTAAAGAAAAATTAGTGCTTAATGTTGATACTGCTCTTTTTCTTTTATATCTAACGTTACAGGCACAATTGAAAAAATCTGTACAGGACTGCTTTAAACATATAAGAAAGATTAAAGAACATTGAAGACTATCTGAAGATGTTTTAAATTCATTGTCAGCTTTTACATCTAATGTTACCTACAACTAGAATTGAAGAAATCTATGTAGGTCATTAGGATCATTTTTAAACATACAAGAAAGTAGTTTTAACACTACACTGCACATAGTATACTATGAGATTTTGTAGACTGAGTCAATTAGAGAAGTCTGATGTAGTTAAGTATGCCATAAATAATTTAAATCATAATATTCTATTTAATAATACAGAAATTGGATCAAGGCAAACTTATTATACATTATGATCGGTTATAACGAGAAGCTATTGAGATATATAAACATTCAAATCACCTAACAGGTAAGAAGAAAATTTCCGTTAGGTTTTGGCATGGCGTATTTAAAAAGCGGCAAAATAGTATGTCTTACCGAGCTGGTAGCGTAGTGGTGACACAACCTGCTTAGCATTCGAGAGGTAACGGGTTCGATCCCCGTTACCGTCTACCTTGTATGAGGTTTTTTCAGGGGGTTTTCCTCATACACATGTAACGGTATGGTTACTGCGTATATGCACACCATGTGCGGCTGCTTAGGCGAATGCTGGGGTAGTATTTTCCCCCTCAGACCCTAACTCCGTTCCTTCCGAGCCTATCCTGACCACACCCATCCTTAATCCCACCATGCATATATACGTAATGTATGTATGTATGCTGGGAATCCATGAATGTGGCTGAAGGAGCTCGGAAAGCTCGAGCAGCCCGCCCTCCCCCTTGGGGAGGGAATGAAATACGTGGCCTTTTCCTTTTCGTTTCAGTATGTCTTCATTTGAACTTTTGGTATGTCTAGGCATCTGCTGTGCTTTTCATAAACCTCACAGTAAATGCTTCACAAATTAAATGTGTTAAATTATCGTAATAATTTAACATATACATTTAAAATTAGAATTTCGTTTTCAATGTATCATAACAATTATACAGTATTTAGATAATAATGGAAAATTATTTTTTGTTAGATTTGTTATGATTTTATTAGATTTTTAATTGACCTAATAGTTTATAGCCGTGAATGAAAATGAAAAATTCAACAGAAGTAAAAATTGATTAGTAATTTAGTACTGCTATTAATTTTGTAGGATTACTATTCATTAATCACTGAAATATTGTGATTAGCAAATCAAATTATAAACGACTTGTAATAAAAAATATTTGCAAACTGTAAATGCATTCTTTTCACATATTTAAGCAAAATGCATCTCACTTATTGAATTAACCGTTCTTTTTAATGATCTCAAAGCTTTGTTGAGAGTTTTATTCCATCCCTTGACAACTACTAAAAGAGGTCCTAATTGAGATTTTTGCATGTAGAGTGGAGATATTTTTAAGTCGTTCTTTCGCAATCTTAGACCACTGTTTTATTACTTAGTTTGACCTTAGTTATGAAATCAAAACAATCCGCTTTATGTAAAACA
>JARFJB010001926.1:115000-187500 GCA_036346205.1 Vesta saturnalis
TATTCAAAAAATGTAACTATGCATGAAATGTAAATATTAAGTTTAATTAAATGGCAAAATTTCTGGCAAAATTCCGTAAAAACATTAAAAGCTAAGTTATTCTTTCCTTCGATTTATCAAAGACTAAATATTAAACTTAAAACACACGCACACGCAGAGGCACACGCACACGCACACGCACACGCACACGCGCACGCACACGCACATGCACGTGCACACGTACGCGCTTGCGCACGGTCACGCACACACAGGCACACGCACACACACACCCACACACACACACACACACACACACACACACACACACACACACACACACACACACACACACACACACACACACACAATGGCCGATTTTGGCAAAACTTTGTCAAACGTTTTGAAATGATGTAATAAGTCGATTTAGCGTTAGTGAAGAAAAAGTGTCTATTGCATAACCTACATATATATTAAGGTCAGGTGGGGTAAGAGACTTTGGGTAAGTGCGTCTTACACCCACAAAATTTTTGTATTTACTTATATCGGAAAATCCATACACATACTATTGCTTTGTGCACGTGGCAACACCGCGCACCAATGCGCGGCCGACTAGTTCACGTCAATTTCAAATGCTGACTGTTATTAGTCGGAACAGCTGTTTATACTTCCGTAATAAGTGCGCAACATTTTCTTCACGGCTCGTTGATCCAAGGTCTTTTTTAAGTTGTTTACTTAAACATATGTTCAAGGTAAGTGTAAGACATTATTACACTATGAATATACACGATTGTTTAGGTATTTTCGAATGAGGCTTGTTTACTAGGGAGGTTGCACTTATCCCACGAAAAAGGCGTCAAGGGGCAAGTGCGTCTTTATGATAAGAGGCAAGTGCGTTCACTAAACGCTGAGCGCAATGGCCCCACAATAAGTCTTCATGCTTCTTTGTATAACCAACATTGCTTAACTAATTTGTTGGAATCAGGTTTTTCCGATGCATCAAAAACTCATTAATATCTACCTATTTCAGATAAGTTTCTCAACATGGTGCGAAATTATGTAAGGAAGAGCAATCGAGCCAAATCCTACACACAAGATGTGCTAGAAAGAAGTACTGACGAAATACAAGCAGGAACCTTAACAATAAAAGCAACGAGTGAAATGCACAAAATTCCTTTAACAACCCTCAAAGATCACTTGAAAGGAAGAAGAGGCCAGAAAAGTTCTAGTTTTGGTCGAAAACCTGCAGAAATCGAAAAAGAAATTGCCGATGCCTTCTGTGCTATGGAAAATGGGGTTTTGGATTTTCACGCAAGGAGGTTCTAGATCTTGTGGGAGAGTTCATTGTTGCGAGTGGAATTAAAACTAGATTCAAAAATGGTCGTCCGGGAAAAGACTGGTTTATAAATTTTAGGAAGCGACATCGGCTTTCTGTTAAAAAGCCACAGAGTGTAGAGGTGGCAAGAAAGAAAGTTTTAGACCCCTTCATTATTCAAGATTACTTCAATCAACTAAAAACCCTTTGGACCGATTTAGATCTATTTGATAAACCAGACCAAATATTTAATTTAGACGAATCTAGTTTTTGCTCAGATCCATCGAAAACTAAAGTGGTAGGAAAGATTGGAAAACCATCGACTAGGACAGTAAGTGGACCAGGACGTGAATACACAACGGTTTTGATGGCTTGTAGCGCTTCTGGCAAAAAACTTCCTCCTTTAATTATCTTTAACGGAAAAAGTGTATGGACCGAATGGGTTGCAAACGAAGGAACTGGTTATCCGGATACTGCATACGCAGCGACGAAAAAGGGGTGGATGGAAACCGAAATGTTGGCTAATTACTTCAAAAAAACATTCATTTCCAATATTGGCGACAAAAGACCAGCACTCCTAATTTATGGCGTGCATTCGACCCATTTAACAATAAAAGTCGTCCAGATGGCCATCCAAGAGCAAATTACAATTCTGAAGTTGCCACCGCACTCATCTCATTTGTTGCAACCTCTAGATATATCCGTGTTTCGATCTCTCAAAATTTCTTGGGATGCCAAACTAGTAAAGTGGCAGAGAGAGCATGTAGGAATGAAAATTCCCAAGAAGATGTTTTAGCTCAAGTGTGGCTGGAAACAACTGCAGAGATAATTAAAAGTGGCTTCAAAAAGGCTGGCATAATGCCTTTTGATAATAAGGTAATTCCTGAAGAGAAATACGACCCCAATTCGCTTAAAATGTGGAAAAAGGAAGAGAAGGTTAATTCTGATAATGGTCTATTTAAGGAAAATTTAGAACAAGAATCCCTATTGGAGCTCTCTGATGAAATGTCCCTTAGTGTCATTGAAAATATATCCGAAGCGGGGAATGTCCCCAGTCTCAGTCCAAAACCATCCACAAGTAAGGAAACGGAAAAAAAAATCATTTGAGTTCATTCTTTTAAAGAGTATTAAAAGAAGTAGCATTGAACATCAGATCACTAAAAAATCAAAAAGAAAAGTCTGTGATAGTGCAGAAGTTATAACCAGTGCAGAGGTTTTACGGTGTCTGAAGGAAAAAGATGAAAAACACAATAGTACTGAAGAAAAAACACTCTGTAGAATTACAATCAACATCTAGTGAAGACGAAGATGATCAAGTGATAGTTGAAAGCGAAGAAGAACTGGACTCTAATTTGTTAGAGGAATTTGAAATTGAAGAAGATATAGAGACTGTCACTAGGCAAGTGAAAGATGCGACTGTGAATGACTGGGTTTTGGTGAAATTTGCTGTTAAGAAGAGTGTAAAACACTTTATGGGGCAGGTTTCCTCTATTGCAAACAATGCCTTCACAGTCAAATTCACCACAAAAAGCTCCTTTCTCAAGAAGAAATCTGTTTTTGTATTTCCACCTGTTGTTGACTACTCCGTTATTTTCGAAAGTGACATAATTTCTTTGTTACCCAAGCCAAATATAGGGCGTAGAGGTGAAATAAGTTTCAATATATCATTTTTGTTAGGTTTCTTTGCGGTATTAAAAGTCTGTTTGAGTTAAATAAAAATGTTTGTCAAATAGACTTTAGAACTTTATTGACAAAAAAGTAGGTACATCCAGACAAAACCATCGGTGATATTAATGGGAATTAAAGAGCAGCTGTTAAAGAAAAGTTTTAGTAAGTCGATCTTACCCCGACAAGTTCAACCGTTGCATTGAATAGCCTAGACTATTCAAAGACGCACTTGCCCCTTGACAAGGGGCAAGTGCGTTTTTGGGAAATGTGAACGTTTCAAAATTTTCAGAAATTCTTTTTAAGAGATTTATCAGCAAAACTACCTTAATATATCCCCAGAAGTATGATAAAAAATAGGCGTTGATTAAGAATAATGAACAAAACATTTATAGATTTATGAAGTGCTACTAATTAATTTTGGGGGTGCACTTACCCCACCTGACCTTATATATGTTATGTTGGATGGTAAAAAGCAATAGGTAAAATGGTTCTAAACGACCGAATGTCGTCACATGAAGCGAAGTGTAATATTCAATAAAAACCATAATTTTCCTTGTCCTCAAATAAGATCAAATTTATTAGTCATTGCAGCTTTAATCTAAGTAAGGCGATTATATAGAAGAAAAAACATGTCGGATTATAATCTGATTTCATGTTGTTCTTTATTTTAAATTATAATATAAGCTAAGTGTATCTAGTAATTATTAAAATTGTAGTTGACAGCACACAAAAGAAATCAATATTATTGTAACCTGACAACAATGCTTCATTGTGAAAATAGTTTTCTACGAATAATTCAATGAAGAAGGTAACTAAAAATGAAAAAGTGTTTAATAAATTTATTTAACTTATATAGAAAGTGGTAAGTATTTACTTCTAATTACACCACAGAATTATACTCCGCATTTTGTATTGAATTTTGGGCACCGTTTTTCAAATTCCTTCCTAAATGGATTATTCTTAATACTCTAACCACAAAAATGTTTGCAAAGTTAGGAAATGTAAAGCTTTTCTATTTTGACAATAATTTTAACGTGTCTTTTGTGTACCTTATAACTGTATGGCATTTAACCTTACTCTATTATTAAAAATGAATGCGTATTCCCAAAACTCTTCAACATGTGACAATTAACATTTAAAATAGAACATTTAAATTACAATATGTATGGATTTTTAAAAGTATAATCTACGTATATCATTTCATTTGATTAGAGTGTAAAATCCGTGTTATTGTGTACTATTAGTTTGTTCGCAATTTACATAAACTGAAGTTATATGTATTGCCTAACATTCAGACAAAAACGTTACAAAATTTGAATCATTAGTTTAGTTGAACAAGTGACAGCAATTAATTTGGAACTTTCAACAATTTCTGCAAAACTAGCATCAGATCGATAATTAGTTAAAAATGTATTTAGTTTGTTTAATGCATCCAAAGCAAGTTGCAAATTTGTAATTTGAGATTGAAGCATTTTACTCACAAAATTTACCTGATTTAAAATATCATATCACACTTTAACGGAGCAAATAAATGTAAATGTAGAAATTTTTTCTCCCAGACATTTTGCTTGGTATTTAGATTGTTCGTCGACTCTTGTGTGGTCATTGCAAATTTCAAATAATGCATCAAAAACTTCTATTTATAGAGAGGCTTTATGGCATCAATTCTACTTGACCAGCGTGTTTCGGATAAGGGCTTTAAAGTTAAATGCTTGATTAAGATATTCCATCGATTAGTAGACGCTGAGAAAAATTTGTATAATTCTTGTATTATATTAAAAAAATTTATTGTTTCATGGTTGATATTAGCGGCATCATTTACAATTAGATTTAGGCTGTGATTCGCACAAGGAACATAAAAAGCTCGCGGGTTCAAATCTAAAATTCTTTTTTGTAGGCCACTATTTTTGCCGCGCATGTTAGAGCCATTATCATAGCCTTGGCCTCTTATATTATTTATGTCTAAATTTAATGTTTTTAATAGATCAATAAGAAATGTTGTTAATCCAGCCCCTGTAACATCTAAAATTGGATAAAATGCTAAAAAATGTTTATGTATTTCAGTCGATCCTAATGCTAAATTGAAATGAAAGAATCGAATTATTACACTTATTTGCTCAATATGAGAAACATCCGGAGTGCAATCTAATATTATTGAAAAATATTTATTTTGTCGACATAATTTATAATATGATTTTTAATATTAAAAGCCATTAAGGAAAGTATTTCATTTTGGATTTTGTCTCCTAGATATGTTGGCATTTTGTGAAATTCAGAATCGCTATTTATACGTCGTGTGTGTTCCGATATAATAGGATCAAACTTTTCTAGCATTTCAATACATTTTAAAAAATTACCATTGTTGCGATTGTAAAGATTATTGCTTTTGCCTCGAAGTGCTAAATTTTGTTTACATAAAAATTTAATTACATAAATTATTCGCTTTATTACTTCATACCATCGTTTACTTTCAATGTCTAATATTGTTTGCTGTAAATAATCAACAGTAGTTTTATTTTTGAACGATAGAAGCAATTCTCTCCATTTTTTGTAGTTAGTAAAGTGAGTGGAAGTTTTTTCAGGGCAGTTCAGGTACATTGCTATATGATGCCAGTCATTAAATCCCCGAATAAATCTATTTTGCTGAGAAGGTTCGAAAAGTTTACAACAAAAGCAATAAACATTATTTTTCGTAATTGAGTAAATCAACCAATTTCTATTACATTCTTCACCATTTTTTAAATTTCTCTTATAGTAACTTTCAGAAAATTTTCGACCCAACAAATCACGCGGAAAATTAAAGTTTTTTATTTGTTTAGGACCCGTTTTTATAATAGCTTGCCTAGATATGTGAGATATTGGTTCCGGCCAAAGCCCTGGGTCATCAAATGCACATTTATTTATTGTATCTGTACCAGTCTCTTCAGTATAGTCCCCAGATCCAAAAACAGGGGTAATTTCTTCAACGATTTGATTATCTTCACTGGGAGTTGGTCCTGGCTGACTTTGTAGTTTGAATTCATCTACACTGCAACCGGGTACTGATTCCTGAATTGAATCTGGCGGATAATCTTGGTCAGTTCTGGTCGTTTGTTTCGTAAAATACTGTGTTAATCTTGAAGCATTTTTCTCTTGTCCTTCTTGGCGTCTTTTTTTATTAATTAAATTTTGATGCTCGGAGAGTTTCTTTTTCTTTCTTTCTTGAGACATCTAAATAAAAATATTCAATAAATTATAAATGTAATTATTCTATTACCAAAAGTCTTGTTTGCGTTATTTGCTTTAGTTTTGCTTTAATTATAGGAAAGTATGAAGTAACATTTTCGAATAATTTCGCTTTTATTACTTTTTTTTCTAGATTTTGGAAACATGATCGCTACCGGTATTGGGAAATGAGTATTGTTATGTATGTATGTTTATTTTAAATGCAAAATAGCTTACCTTTAATCTTTAATGTTCTTGATATTCTTAAATTCACATTCACTCACAAATATTTTAAAAATACAAGGTACATAAATTCTACACTAGTGCAGTACTGCTTGCTGAAGGAGAATGAAGCAAATAATATGTTCGTTCAATCATAGACGATTTCAAGTAATGCATGTTTTAACGAGACTAAACGAGTTAGAACGCTTGCGCTTCATTTTGTAAATTCGTGCGTGGACAAATTTCCGCCGCCGCGTCGCCCGCGCGCTCCCGCCCCGCGGCTATATAATATGAAGAGTCCACTGTATACGTGATATTAACACGAGTATACGAACTATTCATGTTAGAACAAGAATAATTACTGAGATCATAAATGAGTTATAATAAAGTAAGGCGATATTGAATTATTTTAATCGCAACCTATAATGAATATTGAATTTATATACATTTTTAAGGCGCCTTTGGCCTCCTACCGCCTGTATTCGCTGACACATTCGAGACGTGGACGGCGCGCCCCTTGGGATATATTATAAGAATATTGATAGACCGTTGCAACTAAAGTATAATCGGGAGAGAAACCTATAACATTTATTGTTATATGCCAGTCGTTAACAATATTTTATAATCATTGGTGTTAAGTAAAGACAAGACTTTATTCTCAACGGTCATTTATTTACTTGATTGTGGTAACATTTAACCTTTATTTATGCAGAAAAACAACCCCGCTCAATCAATCGGAATTAAATTTACAACAATTCCTTATTTACTAGCTCTGGTAGGAACCATACACCACTTTCCGACCTACATAGCGGCAATTGAAAGAAATGAAGTAATACATTTTTAGGATAATTATACACTGGCAGACAATTACAATATTTTATAAATCATAGACATAGCCGGGTATGAGAGACGTAAAAGATAATATTTAAAACTTGCCTTTGGATACAACTCGCTTATTTTATAATTTGAAATTATTAATAAATTTCAATCCATTGACAGTTTTCAAAAAAATCAATCGTAAGCCAAGCGGCATGAAATTCCAGCCGGGGTAAATAATTAACCAACTTCTGCAAAGAGAATTTCAATTATTTTATGCACTTCCTGATTATGAAAATTATGCGCAGGTAAGTTACGCATGCGCGACAAGTTTTTAATTATTATTTAAGCTGTACTCAAAACATTAACAACTTTCTGGAATTTACAAATTTAGTACATTATGGATACATTTTAAACAATTTCTAAAAAGTTGCGTGCGCCTAATCTTTCTGATATCTAATTATTGTATAAAATAATTGATTATCTTATCATCTGGTTTTTTGCAATTTTTGACATGTATTTTAACACTTCGCGCTAACTGGATTTTTTTCTGCAATTTGAGTTACAATGGATTTTTTGCCCAAACATTCTATAAGGTAATTTGTCTAATAAGGTTGAGCATAGTTTATGTAACTCCGTAAATAATATCTTGCTACCTCCTATAACTGAAGTCGACATAATTGCAGCGGCAAAGAAACTTAAGAATAGGATGACGCCTGGAGTTGATAACATAGCTTCTTAGTTAAAGATTGCATTCACGTCTTTTGCAAGCCTCCTGCAATATTATTTAATTTAACCAGAAGGACTAATTCTTACCCCGATAGCTGGAAACTTACTAAAATTTGCCCTGTTCACAAAGCTGGTTCCGTTAACGAAAATAATAATTATAGACCTGTTTCTGTTGTATGCAACTTTCGTAAATTGTTTGAAATTATTCTATACGCACACGCACACGCACACGTCCACGCACACGCATATGCATATGCACACGCACACGCACACGCACACTCACACGCACACGCACACGCACACGCACACGCACACGCACACGCACATGCACATGCACACGCACACGACACACACACACACACACACACACACACACACAACACCACACACGCACACGCACACGCACACGCACACGCACACGCTCTCGCACACGACGACGCACACGCGCACACACACACGTACATGCACACGCACACGCACATACCTACATATGTAAATGTAGGTTGGAAGATAAAAACAAACTAAAACTAACATTATCTAAAAAATTAATCTGATCCTAGTATGAACAACCCCAAAACTGGGTTGAAATACGTGGCACTGAAAAACTAATTCAAAATCAAACGAGGAAAGGTCCCTCAATCACATGTCATCAACAAGAATTATGTGCAACAAATCCCCAAAAGTCAAACAAATCAACTCAATCCGAATGAGAAAGATGGACGAAGCACGCATTCATTACTTTCGAAATCATTAATTTGTGGTCAAAATCCTGCGACACTCGATTTTTTATTTTGATTCGGGACTTTATGCTGTGTCGCACATGTAGATGGCGCTGCGCACTTTCGAGATATGACGTCAAAGTTCATATTTTTAAATGGCAACCCTGTATGTTTTTTGCGGAAATCCATGCAACTCTTTCTTTTGAGTTCAAAAATGCCCTATTTATTGGGATTAAATCAATATAATTGAAACAGTATGCGCGATATTAATTATTAAATGTGGCATAATTCGAAAAGTGATGCGGTGTTAATGTTGTCAATGTTTGCGTTAAATTAAGAATCAGGGTACTAAACAGTGCACAACATTAATCAAAATAAACATAAACTGAACGAAAACAAACATAAAATAAGACTTGAAAGGGTTTTTGTCTTCCGGTGACAAAAATACGTACTTCAAGTTTACCCATAACGATACATAAATATGCGGTTTTCAACACCTTGAAAATAAAAAATAAACTCCATATCAAGTTACCTAGTTGCTTGTTGTTTTGATAAAAGCCTACATTTCAATCACATCAGTTTCGTTCTTCACTAACACCGCACCACTTTTCGAATTATGCCACATTTAATAATTAATATCGCGCATACTGTTTCAAATAATCAATAAATAGAGCATTTTTGAACTCAGGAGAAAGAGTTGCATCGATTTCCGCGAAGAACATACAGGGTTGCCAAATATCAACTTTGGCGTCATATCCGGAAAATGCGCAGCGCGTGTGCGACACAGCATAAAGTCCGGAATCAAAATAAAAAATTGACGTGTCGCAGGATGTTGACCATAAATTAACGATTTCGAAAATAATGAATTTATCCGGATCGGACTGTATATATATATATATATATATATATATATATATATATATATATATATATATATATATATATATATATATATATATATATATATATATATATATATATAACAGTGTTCATGTTAAAATTAAACTTATTTCGTGTTTAACTCATGTTGGTTATGGTCTATTCGACATTTGGAAAGCTTATTTGGTTTCTTTTTCAAGAAGGTAGCACAGATATGAGGAAGAACGATTGTGGGTAATCAGAAAAAGAGCGCTTGGTAGAGTGAATTTGTAAAAATCAATACGTAGGAAAAAAGACGCCTGCATGGCAGTTATAGATGAAAAAATGCAACAGAAGAAAAGCCCTTACATGAACTGTACAGATTGAGAAAGAAAAAAATACTAAGAATGAGTAAAAAGGAATTGAGGGCGACAGAAAATGCATGGCGATTCTAAAACAAATAAGTAAACTTGCAAGAGTAGTGTAAAGCGAAATTCAATAGCAGCGCTCAATAGTATGAGCGAGATAGTGTGTGTGAGTGTGTGAGTGTGTGAGTGTGTGAGTGTGTGAGTGTGTGAGTGTGTGAGTGTGGAGTGTGTGAGTGTGTGAGTGTGTGAGTGTGTGAGTGTGTGAGTGTGTGAGTGTGGGTGTGTGAGGTGTGTGATGTGTGAGTGTGTGAGTGTGTGAGTGTGAGTGTGTGAGTGTGTGAGTGTGTGAGTGTGTGAGTGTGTGAGTGTGTGAGTGTGTGAGTGTGTGAGTGTGTGAGTGTGTGTGTGTGAGTGTGTGAGTGTGTGGTGTGTGAGTATGTGAGTGTGTGAGTGTGTGAGTGTATGGGTATGTGAGTGTGTGAGTGAGTGAGTGTGTTAGTGTGGGTGTGTGTGACTGTGTGTGAGTGTGTGTGTTTGGATGTGTGTATGTGTATGTGTTATGTATGTATGTGCGCGTGCATGTGCGTGTGGGTGTGTTTGTCTGTGTGTGCGTGTGTGTATGGGTGCGTGTATGTCTATGCATGGGTGTGTGTGTGGTTGTGTGTGTGTGGTGTGTGTGCATGTGTGTGTGTGTATGGGGGGGAGTGTTGTAATAACACGGGAAATCTATGCCGACACGTTGCATTGGGAGTAATTTGTAATGACTTGTAGAAATTTGAGTCCCACGAGTTGGACGTTCACTCGTTATGAAACAAGTCCCACATCCGTTGCTAAATTGTAATGTTGCCTTCTTAATCTTGATTGAAAACGAACCTAAGATTTTAGCAGCAAATTTATAACTTGTTGAATAAGATTTAATGTTTAATGTATGATTATATTAATTAAGCAAACCTTTGATAATGTATTTGAAATTTAAATTTAATCTTAGTATGGAACCATTGACTGGTCGCAAACTTATATAATGAAGATAAAAATCTCTTACATAATGTGTAACACAATATTAGGAACCTCTTCTTGAATACACACACTTTACACACAATTGTAATATATTCCCGAAACAATGTGCTATAGCAGATTGGAACATATATATATATATATATATATATATATATATATATATATATCTACTTTCCAATCTTCTTGATCTTAATTATCTATTACTTTCCCTACCGGTAATTACGGCACACATAATTCTTTAATCGACATTTTCTATACCTGTGTTATTTCAATTCCAATATTGTCCGATTTCAATTTATAGTTACACAAATTATTTAAAATTTACCTGATTTTTTACTATTGTTTACGTTAAACACAGTTTTAACGATTTTGTTCAATTTCCAGTTATATCCAACTAACTGTAAGATAGCTCCTTCGATCATTTAATCTGATAAATTTATAGTTATTAATATACTGTGTTTATTATTGTTCCTTCTAAAAGGTATTAAATGCAGCACACACAAATGTTAAACACCAATCGTTTAAATTGAATGCTTTAACATCATTTATTGATTGGTCAGATTTCGTTATATGACATTTTGGTACTTTTAATAATAATATACAAACACTAATGATTTAATTGATTTTATTTTTAATGATTAACAGCGAAAAAATTTCAATTTTCAGTTTGTAATTATTTGAAATTTTTGTGTAGACCTATCAAAATGGCCGCATGTAGAAACAGGCCTAAGTTGATGATAAATCAAGACCATCTCGTTCTCACCCCTAAAAATTATTTTATACATGTCGCCTTCTCCGGCGCATTAATACATTCAATTTTCAATAAGAATTCGAATAAGGCATTATTAAGATGGTCTTGGACAATTTTGCTTTCTTATGTTCGATTATATGCGTAACTCAACAAGAATTTCAGAATAATTTGCTAATTTTAATGTATATTCCTGATTTAATAATTTTTATAAGACCTCGACATACAAATAAAAGGTAGGTAGAATTTTTATCTTAACAAAATCGATTATAATATCAATTTTAAATTAATTTTGTATCAAACATTTCGAATACGCCCTAAGAGGTTGTCTCCTTTGATCATATTTTTACAATTGTTGTTTAAGTGTTTTGATTAGAAGACAATTTTCATTAGTTTTGATACTAATTTTTGTTGACAAATGCTGTCCCGCTTTAACCTTGAAATTACTTACATGATGATTTAAGCAGCGGCGTTTCGTTACCATTTACAATTTCTGAATTAGGTTTCCAGTTTGTTATTGATGTAAATACTAATTTGCACTTCGTTTAAAATTATTTAACAGTTTTTAGATGTTAATCCCTAAACTGATTCCGAATTCAAATATATGATTGATGTATTTACCGAAAATGTTTTATTACGGTTGCAATTTATTTTCAACCGATTTCTACTGACGTACCTAGTATGTCTGTGTGCCTGCCAGCCTGTCTGCCTGTTTGTCTGTCTGTCGGTCGGTAGGTCAGTCGGTCGAACTGTCCGTCCGTCCGTCTGTATGCGTGTTGTGTGTGTGCGTGCGTACGTGCTTGCGTTCTTGCGTGTGTACGTGTGCGTGTCTGCATGTATGGTGTGTGGCTGTGTGCGTGTGCGTGTGCGTATGTGTGAGCGTCTGCGTGTGCGTTTACGTGTGCGTGTGTGCGTTTGTGTGTGCGCGTGTGTGCCTGGGTGTGTGTATGTGTGTGTATGTGTATGTATGTGTGTGTTTATGTGGGTGTGTGTGTGTTGTGTCTGTGTGCGTGTGTGGGAGTGTGTATGTGAGGGGGAGTGTTGTAATAACACAGCAAATCTATGCCGACACATTGGGAGCAATTTGTAATGACTTACAGGAATTCGGGTCCCACGAGTTGGACGTTCAATCGTTATGAAACAAGCCCCACATCCGGTGATAAATTGTCATGTTACCTTCTTAATCTTGATTGAAAACGAAGCTAAGACTTTATTACGTATTTATTAGATTTAGTGTTTAATGTATGATTATATTAAATAAGCAAACTTTTGATAATGTATTTGACATTTAAATTTAATCTTAGTATGTAACCATTGACTGATCACAGACTTATATAATAATGATAAAAATCTCTTACACAATATGTAATACAATATGTTCCAATCTTCTTGATTTTAATTAATCAATTTTTTTCCCTTCCGACAATTAAGGCACACATAATTCTTTAATCGCCAATTTCTATACGTGTGTTATTTCAATTCCAATATTGTCCGATTTCAATTTACAGATACACAAATTATTCAAAAGTTAGCTGATTATTTATTATTGTTTACGTTAAACACAATTTTAACGATTTTGTTCCATTTCCAGTTATATCCAACTAACTGTAAGGTAACTCCTTAGATCATTTAATTTGATAAATGTATAGTTATTAATATACTGTTTTTATTATTGTTCCTTTTAAAAGGTATTAAATTCAACACACACACAAATGTCAAATACCAATCGTTTAAATTGAATGCTTTAACATCATTTATTAATTGGTCAGATTTCGTTATATGACTTTTAATAATAATATACAAACACTAATGATTTAAATGATTTTAATTTTAATGATTAACAGCGAAAAAATTTCAATTTTCAGTTTGTAATTATTTGAAATTTTTGTGTAGACCTATCAAAATGGCCACACGTACAAGTCATCAACAGGCCTAAGTTGATAATAAATCAAGACCATCTCGTTATCACCCCTAAAAATTATTTTATACATGTCGCGTTCTCCGGCGCATTAATACATTAAATCTTGGATAAGAATTCAAATAAGGCATTATTAAGATGGTCTTGGTCAATTTTGCTTTCTTATGTTCGATTATATGCATAACTCAACATAAATTTCAGAATAATTTGCTAAATTTAATGTACATTCTTGATTTAATAATTTTTATAAGACCTCGACATCCAAATAAAAATTAGCTAGAATTTTTATCCGAACAAAATCGATTATAATAACAATTTTAAATTAATTTTGTATCAAACATTTGGAATACGCCCTAAGAGGTTGTCTCCATTGTTCATATTTTTACAATTGCTGTTTAAATTCTTTGATTTGAAGACAATTTTCATTAGTATTAATACTAATTTTATTGACAAATGCTGTCCCTTTTTAACCTTATTTACACTTCGCTTAAAATTATTTAACAGTTTTTAGATGTTAATCCGTAAACTGATTCTGAATGCTAATATATGATTGATGTATTTACAGAAAATGCTTTATTACGGTTGCAATTTATTTTCAACCGATTTCTACTGACGTAGCTAGTTTGTCTGTCTCTGTCTGCCTGCCTGTCCGTCTGTCTGTCTGTCTTCTGTCTGTCTGTCTGGTCGGTCGGTCGTATTGTTCGTCCGTCCGTCCGTGTGTGTGTGTGTGTGTGTGTGTGTGTGTGTGTGTGTGTGTGTGTGTGTGTGCGTACGTGCTTGCGTTCTTGCGTGCTTGTGTGTGCGTGTGTACGTGTGGGTGTCTGCGTGTATGGTGTGTGCGTGTACATGTGCGTTGTGTGGTGTGTAGGTGTGCGTGTGCGTGTGCGTGAACTCTGGATTTTCTGATTTATGGAGCGATGTGCAACACTATCGTTGAAGACACAAGCTTGGCTCACGATGCAGTTTTAAGTGCTATAAACGTTTCTAGTTTTTTCGACATTTATGTATAACTTGTTGATACATATAAACTTACTAATCAACCTTGAAAAGACGGGAATTGCAAGTGTTTCAGCACCCTACGGTTATTGCTCTTGAAGGAAAAAGCAAGTGAGTGCAGTTTCTTTACAAGAAAGGGGAGAAAACGTGACGTTGTGCGTCATTGTATCTGCGATACACCTCTTTTTTATACCCGCGAGAAAACTGGAAGGAAAAATTTTTAGACGGTGCACCTCTCAGGAGGCTTGGCCTTCTTCACAAATCTGGCTACATGCATAGTAATTAATTTTCTTACTGATAAAATAATATTTCAGTTGTTTAACCGATCCAAAGTTTCAAATGTAAGTTTTACCATTATATATATATATATATATATATATATATATATATATATATATATATATATATATATATATTTAAAATACTTATCTTTTGGGTATTTTTATGGTGTATTTTTGTATGTAAGTTGTACAATCTAGATGTTTCGATAACACTTACACTTATTTTCGTTAGTAGTAATACTACCTTTCAGAATTGTATACGTTCAAACAATTTTGGGAAATTTGAAAACGCAAAAATAAGCCTGCTATTAATAAAACAGTTTGTTAAATGTATAAAGCCAACCATGAAATACAATTTTGTAAATAATAACTAGATCATTAATAAATAATGTTAAATTTTCATGAAGATGACAGATCAGAACACCTTCTAACGGTCGAAGACTAACAGTGAAAAATGTGATACCCGAAGAACAAATTTAGCAAAATTTAATCAAGTTATGATGTAAGTGTAAAGTGGCGAAAAAAATTTAATTTGAAATTGATAAAAGCATTCAGAAATAGAAACTTGGCATAAAATAAAAAAATCCTGTCAAATCTAGCAGAGAACTAATTTTGTTAATAAATGCAAGTTATTTAACAATGAAAATAAAATGTGGTACGTTAAGTATAATTTTTAATTTTGATTTTAATTTTAATTTTAACTACATATGTTACGTTATAGACGTACCAAAAGCTAAAATTAAAATTAACAATATTTAATTTATTAATGATCTAGTTATACTTTAATAAAATTTTATTCTGTGGTTGGCTTTATACGATTCTCAAACTGTTATATTAACAGCAGGTTTATGTTTTCGTTTTCAATTTTTCAAATTTCACAAAATTATTATCTTAAACAATTTTAAAAGATAGTACTACTACTGTCAAAGATACCTGAGTTATCGAAACGTTTAGAATGTTTAACTTAAATATAAAAATACCCAAAAGGATAAGTATTTCAAATACGATCGGAAGTCGTTAATTTTAATGTTAGCATCCAAGCAATAATTTCTGCTAGGGAAGCTGGAATCAGTTTACAATCATTTCTTTGACACTGCTTATATCTACTGCAAGCCACTTTATGCGACAGCGTTGGTCCATTAAGAGTTCATGAAGGTGGCGATGGGTGACTGGACAAGAGTCGATTCTAGGAAATCTATTGCGACACTGCTGGTCTTTGCGGAAAAGCCTATCTACCTGGTTGCAGTTTTAAAAACATTTTGTTTAGATGTAATACTCGAGGACTATGGTCAGTGAAACGAATTGCTCTTGTAAAAGAATGTTTTCTTGTGTCTGAGGTAGGACATCGATCATTACTTCCAAAAAATTCAACAGTACAACAAAAAGAACATGCTCTTTTTGTGCAAAAAATTAATCTGATGGTTTCTCTAGAGTTGAAAATAATTGGGGAGACACTATGTCCTCTCCAGTGAGAAAATTCAGATTTCGTATAAAATTACAGTTCAAGATTGAGTAACAAACAGCAAAATGATATTCAAGTAAATCAAGAAAAAAAAGCATTCCTGTTAAATCAATTGGCAGAAGGTAAAGCCAAAAAAACTATAAAGCAGAATCTTGAAAACAAGTTGAAGATGCCAAAATTGACAAAATTAAATTTGATAGTGGTGCGGACCAAGATATAAGTTTATATTCAGAAGACGAAGTCTGGTGCACAAACGAACAAGAAGACGATTTAGTTTGTTTTGTTAAATAACTGAAGACAAGGAAATTTTAATTGGGTAATGTGTTCGTAATGCGATCAAAACAACTTATAAGTACTATGTTGTATAGACAGAACCGATATTTGGAAAACCTGAATTTATGGTTAATTAAAAAAAAAGAAGAGAAAACTGTGTTTGTCCCCTTTAACTTTGCACGGAAAACATAATTTAATGAAGCATTCGTCAGTGTCAAACTGCTTTTCAATTTATTGATTACAGTACTGTAACGTAATTTTACTGTTAGGTAACTCGTTTTTTTCATTTTAAAAAATATGTCTGGTTCAAAGCTTAATACCGAAAATGTTCCCCTATTAAATGAGTGTGTATCAAATGAAATCCTTAAAAGTGCTATAAAGTTCCTTCAAGTTATATGATTGATTTGGTAAACTACAATTGTGTTCTATGAGTTTCACACGTCTGCCAGGTGGCAGAGTAACGATACAAACCAAATTGCAGCATCAGTACCAGTAACAAGATGGTTATCTCAGTATCAACATGAACAGTGTTAGAATAGCGAACTGTGACACGTTTTTTGAGTAGTGATGGTGCCTAACGAATTGATGCTCATCGCAGTATAGTAATTCGTATTTGTACCTGCCGCAAGCGTATGAGTGGTGTAGAAACTGTAAAAGGAACAAAACATCAACGGAGGCTGCTCCATGACCTGGGTACGCTCACCGCTTAGTGGCGGACATAAATACTGCGTTAGTGAAAGGACTTCTTAAAAAAAACAGACGTATAACTCTGAACGAAGTAGCCTCAATTTTTGAGATTAGTAATGTCCATAATGTGCTGGAATCCAATAAAACATCAGCAAGATTGGCGTTACGTCAGTTGGCTGCTGAATTGAAAGAACGTGGCCTCGATGCCTGTGAATATTTCAAAAACGGGGTGCCGAATCGAAAAAATACTAAGTATGATTTCATTTGCAGAATTAAATGTTGAATCTTTCAAAAAAATATTTCTTCAAAAAAACCAGGGGCGTGCGTTTTTTTTTACTTAAACTGATTAACTTAAAATATTCTACGCCACTGGATGGAGTCAGTTGACTCAAACTCACCTGATTAATTGTATTTAATTAGACATTTAGGTGTACCAAATCTCAGTGTAATATCTTTTGTAGCTTTTGAGGAATCTTAAAAAAACCTTAAAAAAAAGTATTTTTTAATCAACCTGTATCTCGGTTAGGAAGCATTTTCGGAAAAGCGTTTATGATCATTTTTGTCTTATTTTGAATCATAGAATCTCCAGTTTTCGTTTGTCGGTGATTTTAAAATACACCCTGCATATTTAAGTTATGCAAAATTAAATTTCATTTAAAAAAATATGTATATATATATTTTCTTATAAACTTAAATATTCTGATTTTGAAACAAAACACATAATTCTAACTTAGGAACTTTTTTTGCCGCTAAACTACGCTTCCTGTCAAAACACTGCATAGAACATAATTAATCTATATGATTAAGGTCTATATATTGGTATTTTTAGGTCTCTAAAATATATAGTTATTTCAGAAATATTTGACAAAAATACACAGACAGCTTCTAATAAACACCCTCGCCGTTTTTTAATTTCTCCTAAAACATAATCAGTTCCAGGAGAAATAAAAACAAACTTAAATACTACAATTGAAGTAAATACATATTTTCGCTTTGGAGTTATCTTGGGTATTAACATACATCCACCCATCCACACACGCATACACACAGACACTCACACAAGCATTCACAATAACGCACTAATACACGCCCACATCCACACAATCACGCGCGCGCGCAATCCACACGCACACGAACGTGCATTCGCTCACACACACGCACAGGCCACGCAGACGCACATGCACACGCTTACGCATACTCACACACTCACTCACACACTCACACACTCACACACTCACACACTCACACACTCACACACACACTCACACACTCACACACTCACACACTCACACACACACACACACACACACACACACACACACTCACACACACACAATCCGCACTGTACACTCGCACACTCACTCACCACACTCACACACACACACACACACACTCACACACACACACACAACACACACTCACACTCACACTCTCACACACTCACACTCACACACTCACACTACACACTCACACTCACACACTCACACACTCACACACTCACACACTCACACACTCACACCACACACTCACACACTCACACACTCACACACCTCACACACTCACACACACACACTCACACACTCACACACTCACACACTCACACACACACACACACACACACACACACACACACACTCACACTCACACACTCACACACTCACACTCACACACTCACACTCACACACTCACACATCACACTCACACACTCACACTCACACACTCACACACTCACACTCACACTCACACACTCACACACTCACACACCACACTCACACACTCACACACTCACACACCACACTACACACACACACACTCACACTCACACTCACACTCACACACACACACTCACACACTCACACCCACATCACACCACACACACTCACACACACACACACACACACACACCACACACTCACACACTCACACACTCACACTCACACACTTCACTCAATAAAGCGAAGAATGTATATTGACAGTAACAAATTATTTAACTGGATTGACTGAAATAGTTTACACTCTAGGAAAAGGATTAATAATAATAATAAATTAAGGGTTTGGGACTTATGGGATAACTTCCTTGGGTTTTTCTTATCTTTCTCGCAAACGAATGGACCGAATAACAAAAATAAACGTCAATTAAGGAATCAAAAGACCTTTCAAATGAGCTATCACTCGATGCCTTTTACCATTTAAGATTTTGAAGGTTATAACTCCTTAGGTTGGGAGGTAAAATTGTTGGTTAGAAAGTTCCTCTTCAATAATCCTTATTACGTATTTCAGCGATTTTTAAAAAATCTTTACCTTTCGATAAGTTCGAGGTGCGAAGTTTTTTGAAATTATAAGGAAAAAAAATTAAAAATATTAATTACTGCTTTCTCTCGGAAGGTAACTTACACAAGGAGAAATTGTCGCTTAAATAAAAGTTTGCAGCACGATCTGCTAGCTCAGCAAGGCACATTACTTACGTAGATTGACAGCTCTTCTCTTTATCAGGTGATAATGGAGGCAGAGATATTTCCATAGCTATACTTACTTAAGCATTTTGTTAGGCGCCACTCAATTTTTACAAGATAAAGAATTAAAATACAACAAAAATTGAGAAAGTTGTACTTAAAACCACAGCTGTACTTATTTGTATATTTAATAAAACAAAACAATATCTGCTGATCAATTTCAGCATAAAAGCAAATAAAATACTACTTAACTCTTCGCAAAGCTTTACGATAGCAAACTAATTCTTAATTGATAACTAAACTATACATAACATAACCCATCTTTACGTATAATTATAGTTTTACCTTTATCAACAAATATTACGGATGTAAGGTTATGTACTCAAATGTTTTTATCTTACAAATCATTAACCGAAGTTAGCTGTTTTCTTTTCATTACAACTATTTAAAAACTTCCGAAACAATATTAGACTAGCTTTACGTTAATGTTTGTTAACCAATTCATTTAATTTCTCCACTTACTAAAACGTAATTTGCACAAAAAGATCTGCACTTACTTGTTTTACACCCAAAATAAAGGTAATACATTATATTGAAATTAATTACTACCGAGAACTTCATTTCTTGACTACACGATACCAGGTAAGATAAGCCAATCTCAATCAGGTAAAGGTAAACGTAATGTATGCAACCCATTCAGGTAGGAAGGGAGGGAGACGACATACGATCTCGAAAAGCGTCTAAAGGTCGGCCATATTTTTAGCAGATTTACGTCGTTTGTGTTGTGTAAAGTGTATAAGTGGCATTATTTGAACTTTATAAATTATAGTGATGGCTTGTTGTGCTATGAGTAGGATGTTACAGGGCCGTACGCCATGATTTAAAAAACACTTTGTTATCATTTATCACTGTTACTTTATTAATTTTAATTTGACCTGATCCTGGTATCCGCCATGTTGATAGCAGATTTAGTCCCACCTACCACGGACGATTTTGTATCGGACGAAGTGGTATTATGTCGTCTCCTCTCCCTTCCTACCTCAACGTTGCAACCAGCACACATGTTGTGGCTACTAACGCAAGAAGTAGCCTGTCTTCATATTTAATGACACAAAAACAAATAAAGTAGTATATGCACACACTTTTGCCTCGTGACGTCATTCTACCACATTTTATTGTGCAGGGAAGAAGCTTCGAATACAACTTGCATTGGAACGCAGAAGGAACGGAAATAAACTCAGATTCCCCTTGAATATAAAACAAAATTGATGTGGCTAAATACCCATTATAGACGACAAAAATATATACACGGATATTTGTAATTGTATAAACTAATGAGCAAATATCGACTTATCCAGAAAACTTTAATTATTGAATAAAAAAAGATGCCTAAACATACCCAAGTAATCTAAATATATTTACAAATAATAACACGAATTCAAAACTGGCGTTAAGGCAACGACAGCCAAAATTGGCATGTTACAAAATGAAACAAGGTATTACATTTATTGACTGCTCCAAAATTATTGTTTTAATATACCTCTTAATAGCAATACTTCTTCAATTTTTCCATAAACTCACATGACCGTTAATCAAATGTATCTAAAGCTTGTAGGCATAAATCAAGTGTATCTGAAACGTATCTCAATAATGTGTTCAGTGTCTAGATTATCAAAATATTTTTTTCTCCAACCACCTGAATAAGACTATATTGTGACAGTATTTCGTACCAAACGTGACTGATTTTGAGAGTCTTCAGTATCTCCATGGCAACTGTACAAAAAGTAATTTGACCTTCACTAAATATCAACTTCGTGTGAATGACGTTCATGGGATGTTATTACTTCAATAAATACAATTAAAAAATTTTCGCATATTTGCCATAAACAATGGTTTAGTTATAAATAATGATATTCAACATAAATTTGCTTTTAATGTTCGTTTTATTTTCGTTTTAAGCAAGTGTAAAATTATTCAAATATTTTCAGTGAATATCTTCTATGAACAGAAGTCGATATTTGCTGTTGCTGGTAGCACCATCTACCATCACATTATTTCACTTACATCTGTCACATTTGAATCAAATTTATAGGAGTAAAATCCAATGAGTATTAATTAAACACTGCAAGTTTTTTGTTTCGCTAAAGTGTACAATAATACTCATTTTTTATAACAGAAATGTCCGATACTGATAGCGCCATAAATAAGGGTTCTCAAACAAGTAGTGAACTGCAACTAAATGACAATATAAAGGTAACAGTGGTTTGAAAAAAATGTTATGTATTATTCGTTAAAAAAATGCTTTTGGGGACCCGGAAGAATGCTGGACTCGGCTTCGTGTCGTCCAGCAACTTTTCGCCTCGTCCTCAAAATTGACATTTTTTGTACTAATGAAACAAATAATTATTTTTCTGCAAATACAGCAAATGTTTCTAAACAAGAAGTGTCTGAATACCAATAGTATATTGTATAGAAATAAAGGATTATAAAGGTCCAAGGGTTTACGATTTATGCACGTTATAAAACATAGTTAAACATAGATAAATATTTAGAAAAGGTTAATTTCAACAATTGCAGCTGTCATTGTCAGTAAAGTATGCAACGTTAAATGAGATTATGAAAAATTGATTAGTACGTAACACATTCAGGACTCTCTCTAAAAAGGCTAACGGCGAAAACTGAGTGATCCAAGAAAGAATACACAATAGCAAATAAAACTGTATTTCTTAGAAATTTTGCACCAACATGTTAGTTTGTGTGTTTGCCACATATCTAGTTACAAAAGATTCTAAAGAAAATACACTGATTTAACCTGCTGAGGGGATCTTATTAGTAGTAGTTTTGAGTAGCCAAACAAACAAAACTGCTGTAAGGGTAAAATTAAAAATTCCTCTTACCGAATAATACAAACTCCCCCCTCAACGCAAACTAGTTACTTTGAACTTACTGTAACGTTTTACCGAATTTATTTTTACATACTTACGTGAGAATAAATAAGTGTGCAATACACTAAATAAAGGTTATATCATCATAAAACCTGACATGTAGAAGAATCTATCATAGATAAGATAATATCATACAAGCAAATGAAAGATAAGAGCAAGTTGCCACAATACCTACACGTCGTCACATGCATTCATTTTAGATAAAAAGAAGAAACATATTTTCCACTACCTGAAAATATTTATTTCCGACAATATCAAGAATAACTGCTTGTAATTTCAAATTAATCAAGAACAATGGAGATGCTTTACGGATGGTTGAAACATAAATTGGGTAAGTAGATTTGGTTCATATTTATACATGACAAACTATAAAATGGCACGGCAACTGTAATAAAATACCCACTTCTATAATTACATCATTTGCCAAATTGTGAACATTTCCTTTCATTGCAATACAACATAGGTATACTGCAAAAGGAAATATGTCATATATGAGTGTAATTCAAACACATTCCAAAAAACCTAATTATCTCACACTAAACTCGAAAATTTGCTTTCAAAGTGTGAGTGTGTGCGTATTGTGTAGACATGCGTGTATTCTGTGTGCGAACATGCGTCCACGGTGGATGTGGGCTTGTGTATACGCGCGCGCGCGTGTGTGACTGTTGTGTGCGCGCGTGCGTGCGTATGTGGGTGGGTGCGTGCGTGTGTGGATGCGTGCGCGCGCTGTGTGTGTTGTGTGTGTGTGTGTGTGTGTGTGTGTGCGTTGTGTGTTGTGTTGCGTGTTGTGTGTTGTGTGTTGTGTGTTGTGTGTTGTGTGTTGTGTGTTGTGTGTTGTGTGTGTTGTGTGTGTTGTGTGCGTTGTGTGTTGTGTGTTGTGTGTGTGTGTGTGTGTGTGTTGTGTGTTGTGTGTTGTGTGTGTGTGTTGTGTGTTGTGTGTGTGTGTGTGTGTGTGTTGTGTGTTGTGTGTTGTGTGTTGTGTGTGTGTGTGTGTGTGTGTGTGTGTGTGTGTGTGTGTGTGTGTGTGTCGTGTGTCGTTGTCGTGTGTCGTGTGTCGTGTGTGTGTCGTGTCGTGTGTCGTGCGTCGTGTGTCGTGTGTGTGTCGTGTGTCGTGTGTCGTGTGTCGTGTGTCGTGTGTCGTGTCGTGTGTCGTGTGTGTGTCGTGTGTCGTGTCGTGTCGTGTCGTGTCGTGTGTCGTGTGTCGTGTCGTGTGTGTCGTGTGTCGTGTGTGTCGTGTCGTGTGTCGTGTCGTGTCGTGTGTGTCGTGTCGTGTGTCGTGTCGTGTCGTGTCGTGTCGTGTCGTGTGTCGTGTGTCGTGTGTCGTGTGTCGTGTGTCGTGTGTCGTGCGTCGTTCGTCGTGCGTCGTAGGTCGTGCGACGTTCGTCGTGCGTGGTGCGTAGTGCGTCGTGTGTCGTGTGTCGTGTGTCGTGTGTCGTGTGTCGCGTGGCGCGTGACCTGCGCCGTGCGTCGTGCGTCGTGCGTCGTGCATCGTGTGTCGTGTGTCGTGCGTCGTGCGTCGTTCGTGCGTCGCGCGTCGTCCGTCGTGCGTCGTGCGACGTGCGTCGTGCGTCGTGTGTCGTGTGTCGTATGTGGCGTGTCGCGTCTCGCGTGTCGCGTGTCGCGTGTCGTGTGTCGTGTGTCGTGTGTCGTGTGTCGTGTGCCGTGTGTCGTGTGTTGTAGGTGTGTTGTGTGTTGTGTGTTGTGTGTGTATGTTGTGTGTTGTGTTGTGTGTTGTGTGTTGTGTGTTGTGTTTGTGTCTTGTGTGCTGTGTGTTGTGTGTTATGTGTTGTGTGTTGTATGTTGTGTGTTGTGTCTGTGTGTGCGTTTGTGTGTATGTATGTTTGTGTGTGTGTGTGTGTGTGTGTGTGTGTGTGTGTGTGTATGTATGTTGTGTGTGTGTGTGTGTGTGTGTGCGTGCGTGCATGAGCATTCCCCCATGTCTTGCCTACGTGCAGTGCCTGCGTGTGTGTGTGTGAAGTGCAACAGTGCGCATGTGCGTAAGTGTGTGCGTGCCAACTTGCACTGATCCGTATGTGTTGTAAGTGAGTGTGGGTCGATGAGTGTGTTCATACGGTGGTGGGTGCATGTATGTCTGTGGTACATGCGCACTAGAGCGCGCACGTGCGTTAGTACAGGCGGGTCTGTGCGTATGTGCTTGTGTGCGTGTGTATATGTATGTGAGTGGACAGAAGGCGCACCATGGGTGAATAATATTTGTTTCGCCGCAATAAATGAAAAGATTATTAAGCAACTGTGTTCAAATTTGGGGTGATTGCTTAGTATAACAGTACCTAAGTCTCATTGTTTTTGCTAGTTTGAAACCTTTGTGGTTTTGGGGCAAGCAGTACTAGTTAATAAAACTTTTAACTGTAACATAAATATTACAGAATGAGATGTACCAGTGATTGCCGGCGGTGATTGAGCTGCGGGGTAAAAAGAGCAGCGGATTTAATTTGCTTTCGTTCGCAATAACTCAAAACCATGAAAAGACACTGCACCAAGTTTAACATAAGTGTGGTTAAAACAAAAAAATTAATAAAACAAAATTACTATTCTATTACTACTACTACCATTACTTGCGAAATTGGGAAAATTTCATTTCATTGCAACACAACAAAAACACACAGACACTCAGACACACAGGCACACAGACACACAGACACACAGACACACATACACACAGACACACAGACACACAGACACACAGACACACAGACACACAGACACACAGACACACAGACACACAGACACACAGACACACAGACACACAGACACACAGACACACAGACACACAGACACACAGACACACAGACACACAGACACACAGACACAGACACAGACACACAGACACACAGACACACAGACACACAGACACAGAAAGACACAGACACACAGACACACAGACACACAGACACACAGACACACAGACACACAGACACACAGACACACAGACACACAGACACACAGACACACAGACACACAGACACACAGACACACAGACACACAGACACACAGACACACAGACACACAGACACAGTTAAGTAGTTAACATAAGGTACTACTATCGTGTAACAGTTTTCTGATGAGTTTAGTCTGTTAACAAAATTAAACATTTTAAGAAAGTGATACTTCAAACAATAAATAGAATAAGCTGCCATTATTCCATCCAACATTTAGAACTACCATGCCGTACATAAATTTAACTCTTTATAACTACTGTTATTCTTCTAAACAACCACTCGACCAATTTTGTCTTTCTTTAACTTTTGTTTGTTAATGGATTCTCTATCATTAAAGATTTAAGAAAAATTTTCTTAAGATTAGTTATTTATGTACAACAAACAAATTAGTTTTTTGATACTCAAAAAAAAAAAACATTTGAAATAATAGCATATTAATATTACATAAAGGAAATTTAATCCATCATCTAACTAACAAAAAAAATGCACCAGAAAATAAGAAGTGGGGGCAGTTTACATTTACTCTCCATTAAATAGTGGCTAAAAATCTTAAATTTTGTATGATTACTAAAGTATAATCATTTAGTTTAAGCATTAAATTTTAAATCTTTTACTTCAGAAGAGCCACATGCATACTTTGTATCTGGAAATTTAAGAATCGAGACCACAATTCACACTGTTACATCTGTTTTAAGTATTTTTATGCTAATAACTTGTTAGTAGAAATACCTGTAGTTACTACCGAACAACAATAACATCTAATTATTAACCTTCGTAATAATTAAATAACGTAAACATAAATCAAATTGCTGTCATAAATGTTAACACTAAATGCCAATATGCTGTTGCTATCATACCGTAACTTTCAAGAAACACAACCCAGATATGCGTACATGCTCTCACAATTAGTACCTAAAAATTGGCTTGATTGTCCATATTTGTTTTATTTATGTACAACTGATGGTAGTCACTGGCTTACGATGAAGGTTGATAGATGCCTACAATAACGGTTAGAATATTTTTTATGATTTCTGTTCAAATTATATATTACTAGCCGACCAGCAGACTTTGTCCTGCAATTGAAATTTCTACACATACCAGCAAAATGGGTTTTGTGCAATAATTTATGTCGCCTAAATAACATATAGTATGAAGTTAATCTGGTCATACAGAGATTTTTCAAATATTTGACTACAAACGCCTCCTATTGGGATGGTCAATATCCATAAATCCAATGGTGACCAACTTAGGTTCCAAATATGAGGTCGATCGGAGTTGACGGTTAGTGGTTACAAACAGATGCACATTTGATTTTTATTCATATATGTATATATATATATATATATATATATATATATATATATATATATATATATATATATATATATATATATATATATATATATATATATATATATATATATATATATATATATATATATATATATATATATATATATGTTCGGAAATTATGCGCAAAACTTCGGGGGGTTATTCTACTCGATGAATTAATGCCACAAGTTCCTATAAAGTTTTTTTTGAAAGCTCAAGAATATCGAAGGCCTATGATCCATGTCTTTTTCATTTGTGTATTTAAAAAAATGTTTTTGCATTCATTTAAAGAAAAGCCAATATCCTTTAAAAAATGTTCTCTTGTTGCATGACGATAACATGAACCGTTTTCGAGAAAACTTCTTTAAAGTTCCACCAAGAAAGGTGTGATAAATTTATTATTACATTTACAAAGCGTTTCTTAACAAGTTTTGACAAACTCTTGGAAAAATTCCTTCCTTTTGTCTAACTTCATCAAAAGTAGTTATAACTTTCTGCCTCAATTCTTCAACGTTCTGCACCGGAGTCTTACACACAAGGGATTTTACGTAGTCCTAAGAGAAAAAAAATGCATTGGATTTAAGTCAGGTGATTTGGCAACCCATTGCACAAATCCACCGCGTCTTTTTCGCCTCGCACGAAAAGCTTCAACCTTCTACACTTAAAATGTGAAGGTACACCATCTTGAAGCAACCACATCTCATTTGAAGAGGTATGTTTTCTAATAGAATAAGCAACTGGTTTCTTAAAAAATCTAAGTAAATGATACCATTAAATCTTGGTGGAAAAAATGTGGCCCAATTAAATGGTAACCTACCATGCCAGTCCACACATTCACAGAGAATTTATCCTGGAAAGCACGTTCAATTGCTAAATGAGGACTTTCTTCTGACCAGTAAAACCCATTATGAACATTAATTAATCCATCATGTCTAAATCCAATGTATCGCTGTAAAGAATACATGAAGTAAAATTTTAATTGCCATTATGGAGATTTCTAATTGTATTGCATAGGTTCTAACGAGCCTAATGGTCTTCAGTAGTAAGAGCTTGCCCCTTTTGAAAGTGATAAGGATCAAGCTGTTGCTCTCGTAAAACTTCATGTACTGAGCTTTTTGGAATACCTTCCAGAGTAGCAATTATTCTTACACTAATGTTTGGATTACTCTCGCTAGAATTCAGAATACGCACTTCTGTTTCTGGAGTTCGAGTTCTTTATGGACGTCCTGAATCAAAGGAAAATATATATTCCAAATTTCAACAGAATCGATCCAGTAACAAAATAATTATTTAAAAATTATATATATATATATATATATATATATATATATATATATATATATATATATATATATATATATATATATATATATATATATTACCGGTGTCAACGAAATCATTATACATACCTAACTTTGTTAAAACAAGAGATAGAAGATGTGTCAGGTTGCGTTGACGCACCCTGTATGTAGGATGTTATAATAACGTGTATTACGTGTTTTAAGTACGAGTGTATTGAGTTTGAACGAAAAAAAATTTTTTTGTGTGTGCATAAAGTGTGTGGGTGTATGATACGCCACTGGAAATGTAGGAGAAATATAATTCTGTATGTAGATACGTGTATTTGAATATTAGAGACTTTAGTGTTGGAATAATTAGATTTTGATGAATGTAAATGTGAAGAGAAATTTGTCCATGGGACGATAATGCTTTCCACTGGATTGCTTCGGTTTGGCTACCATATAGAATGGAATGTTTGAAGATAAAATGAGTAATCTTGGTTAGAAAATGTGAAGAATAAGTGTAGAATGTTTTAGAAAATATGTAGAGAAAGATTGGGTATGTTTAAGTGTTAATTTCCGAAAGTTTTTGTAATGTTGTGCAATTGTTTTGAGAATAAATGTATGTATATGGAATTTGAGACATTAGACTGTACTTATTTTTGCAAATGTTGCGGAACGAGATCGAGCGCAAGTTGGAGATAAGTGTTAAAAGTTGCGTAATGGTTCAGAGTGGCTACTGAATGAATGTAATGACGAAAAATGACTTCTTCATGAAGTAATTGTAAAATTTGTAAGTGAAAACAAATATGGCGATGTATTGTAATTACACGCGTGCTTGTATAGAGGGAAGCAGCTATCAGAACTATGGAATTTTGAGTGAATATTATTGGAGAATATAACGCGGAAGGAAGACATGTTTAAAGATGGATGACTGAAGTTATAAATAGGGAAGTCAGAGATTGACGAGTGAGTTGAAGTGACAGTTAAGTTAGCTTTTGGCTTGTGATGAGAGCTCGGTGAGACGCGCACGCGAGTTAGTGTGGGATAGAATGTGATGATGTTGGAGTATGTTTGTGAATTTTAATGAGGCAGTAATTGTTTAAACAACTGCGTAACCCGAACCGGGGATGAATCGTAAAAGACATTCATAAACAAAACGATAATAAAATTGAAGTTGAAGATAAAAATTAGTTTGTTTATTTTCAAGAAAATAATAGTGCGTAAGCAGATTTGAATAAAGATAACAGATGTTATGTTAAAGTATTAAGTGCAGCGCGTGTTCTTGTAACGAGATTCAGCTAAAAGTATTTATGAGACCACCTGTTAAGTGAACGAAGCGTTCGTTGTATATTAAACCAATGTTTAAATAACGTTATATGACATTGAAAGTTTTATTTGTATAAGGGACTAAATTGGTGTAAAGGTTGCTAGAAATTTTAGGAGGCAACCAAACGTATACAGCTTATTACGTGTTATTAGACTATTTGTGAGTGCACAGAGGAATAAGTTTTGTTGAGCCTTTGTAATGTGCGTTCATGCAATTTAAAGGATTACCAATGGACTACATATAATTAATTTACGGAAGAAAGAAGAAAGAAAATCCAAGGATTAATGGACGATTTTAAGTAAGGTTTATATTTAAGTATTTTAAAAATTTAGTAAAGCACGATTATCTCTTTGGTTTAGTTCATTTGTGTAATGTGATTAAATATTAATTAGCTTAGAAACGAAAAGATAATCGTCCTCGAATCATGTTGTGTTGGATTGTATAGTATTAAGAATTTTTGCAGAAATTGGCAGTGACGTGTGGTTTTGATTTTCAACCACGTTGTTGAGGTATATGTAAATATATTTGTGTGTGTAAACATTTGTTTTGATTATTTTATGCAGGACAATATATATTTATTGTTATTTTTTACTTTGTTGTTTATTTAACACAGATGAAACACAGATGTAACATTTACTTAATTGGTGATCTTGTTTTGACAATTTTAAAAGTAAGCTTTGCATATTTTAATTTTTCAAATTTAAGGAACAACCTGAAAAGTCATATTAGCCAGGTTGATTGCAAAATTATCATATTTGTTTTAATAGCGCAATGCACAATTGACAGATCAGCTGTTAGTTTAAATTTCATTAAGTATAATAAAAGTTTGAGTTTTGAAACCTTAAATGTTTACGAATGTCAAATACGATTCAAAAGTAAAGTAAATTTAAAAGATATCGTTCATGTTAAGAATTTTAAAAATTGATTACCGTTCATTGAATGAATTTGAGTGATAAATTTTATTTTAGAAGTTTTGGTATACGAGGTGTATTCAAAAAAGTTTTTAATAACCTGGGTAGTACTAAATTTATTTGAGTTTGAGTTGAATTGTTTGGGACGAGTGTTTGTGTTAGAACCTTCGTATATGAGTTTACCGAGTAAGCACAATCCTACTTTCCACAATCAAGTAGGGTTAATTAACATCCAGCTTAAGACAATTATATTAACAAAGTTTCGATTGTGGTGGCGCCTAGAGACATATTTTCCCGAATTGAGCTATTTGAGTATAAGTGTAAGGTGTTTGAGCTTACTAATCATTCATTTTACTTATTATTTCGACCACGCCCATCTCCCTGTTAGCTGGCTTGGCAACTCGCTTACATTAGTAAGCATGCACGACGCCTAGTGCGGTTTGGACGTGTAACAGATGAAGGATGTAATAATACATTTATCACACCTTCCTTGATGGAACTTTTAACGATAACGGTTCATTTTATCGTTATGCAACAGGGAAACCTTTTAAAAGAATATTTACTTCTCTCTAAATGAAAGAAAATTCAAAAATTCAAATAAAATAGATTTGGATCATAATACATAGGTTAAGTGTAGAATAGGCTCTTTGGAATTGAAATATTTGCATAAAATTTGGTACAATAACGTAATAAAATATTAAAAATATATATTCCAAATTTCAACAGTATCGATCCAGTAACAAAATAATTATATATATATATATATATATATATATATATATATATATATATATATATATATATATATATATATATATATGTGTGTCCGGTGAGGAACTGTACAAACTGAAATGGTATGTTCCTTGGGCCAATTTAAGTAAAAAAAGTTCCATAAACATAGGTCTGATTCGCAATAGTTACCCAGATACAAGCGTTTAAAGTTTATAAATAATCACATATTTTTTCAAAAGTAATTATTATTAGTCAACTGGAAAAATAAAACCGAAACAATCTGTCATTTATTCGTTTGTGTTCTAATAATGACAAAATGTCAACGAAATCATTATACATACCCTAACTTTGTTAAAACAAGAGATAGAAGATGAAGGTTTAGTAGATAACAATACATTTTTTGATATTAAAAACAGCTGACTATCACCTCCGGTAAATTATTTTTCTTATTTTAAATAGGAACCTACAAATTTTTTTCATAGAACGATACCTCTCTAAATTCCCATTCCTATGATGTATCATAAGTCGTCTTTTGTTTTCAAAATGGCGGTTCAGGTGGAACTTTTGTTGTTTTCAATGCTCCGCAATTTTAAAGTAAGTACTCGTTATTTTACAAATTCACTGAATAGTACAAGACTATTATTTATTTTTAATCTGTTAATTGGAATTTGTAAAATTCTGCTTAAATAATTAGTATTTGTGATTCTACGTTGTAAGAAATTTACTAATGTTTAGAAAAAATTTTCACCAATATTTCAAACAGAAAGCACTAGATACCCATAAGTAGGTAAAACCATTTTACTATCTAAAAATAACGGAACAAAAGTTAACTTCTAGCTGGTATACTACAAGGGGCAACGGGCGTAATAATACCCTTGGATATTACTTTTGTTGATTTAACCCGCTTCAAAGAATAAGATTTGAGTTCTTTTAATTTTGATAATTAAAACATTATTGAATAAAATTTGATACTGTTATTGAAAACATCAACTTGGAACACTTTCAACACGCACTTAAAACGCTATTGTAAACTATTACTCAATATTTTTATTATCGCTAAATTTACAATCTTTTCACTTTTTATTATTTTAGTAAGGAAGGTAATTTTCTACTTCTTCCCTATTATACCGCGAATTAATTCTTATTTTTAATTCTCACACTTTATAGGGCCGCGTGACTATACAACGTCACTTATGCTGCGGCGTTAATCAACCGACAACTATCAACTCTGATCGCTTATTTTATGCGACTCTTCTTGGTCGCTTTCTTAACGGCACCAGAAACTAAAAACTGCACTTCATTATTATGACAGCCTTTCATCCCTTCCAACACATCAATGCACTTGCAAATGCCGCGTATTTTAAATATTTTCACATTGAATATATAGATCGCTTATTAAAATAAACTCAAGCTTTTCATCCTAATATTAATTACATTCAAATACAAATAAACAATAACCTTTTCTTTATCCAGAAAATTGATATATAAATATCTAATCTCGTGTAATTTAGCGCGAACTTTTATTTTTTTAAAGCCCCCTTTACACAGGGTATAAAAAAAATTAGGTACTCTACAAGGTAACGAACAATAAATATAAAGTCATAACAAAGCACTGCAATGTAAAAAAGCTTACAAAACTATATTATTCTATTAAATGTTCTATTCTTCGGCCCTCCTAATCCTGGCATAATAAAACTCTTCTAATATTTTCTCGCAAAACATTTTCTAATTGATTGCTTGAAATACTTTGTATTGCCTGATGTATTCGGTGTTGAAGATTTGCTAGAGTTGCAGGTGGTGTTTTGTAGACCTTTTCTTTTAAGTAGCCCCAAATGGAAAAATTCAATGGGGTTAAATTTTCCAGAAACCAATTGTAATATGCAAGTCTTCTAGGAAGATGATTTTCATATAAATGATGGTGAATTTGGTACTTATAAGACTTAAAACTATGCCTTTTTAAAATTCTTCTTACGCTTTTACGGCTAATATTTAAATTTAAAGCAATCTCTCGCAGAGAAGCGGTGCGATCATATGCAATATAAGCTAGTACATTTATTTCACTCTCTTCATTTATAATAAAAATTTCATTACCACTTTCATTACGTCCATGTTTCAAATAATCTTCTAAATACGGAAAATAGGTAAAATCCGGTGGTTGGAGATCTGGATACCTTTCAGCGTATAATCTTGCTGCAGCTCAGGAAAATCTCTGACATTCTCCATAAATGATCAACAGTAGTTAGGAGGCACCATCCCCTCCACTTTTTTTACGTCACAGCCCCGCCCACTGGGGCACCTTCCCCTCCACCTTTTTTTCAGTCATTTTTGTAGTCGCCCCCGTGAGGGGCGTGGGTTTGGCCTTGGAGCTGGACTTGGGGTCGGTCTTGGGGTTGGGGGAAAGGCAAGGGGTGACACCTATTTTTGGTAACTATCTTGTAGATCATTTTTGTTTTCTGGGAATAGTGCTCTGATTGGAGGGCTAAGTCTCTGCATGCTGGTTGGCTAAGCTAGCCTTGTAATTAGGCATAGGGATTTTTTCAATGACTTGATTTGCTAGTTTTATAAGATTGCCTTCGTCGCTGTCATAAAATTTGCATTCTAATAAAGAAGAAAGGTATGTAAAGATGATGACAAGTGTTTTTTCACAATAAAAAGATTTTTTAAGTTGACATGCATCAAGGTTATTGTATCTTTTATAGGAGTGGTTGATCTTGAAATTTTTTTTAAGTTAACATGTATCAAGGTTATTGATATTTTATAGAAGCGGTCGGCCTGGAATTTTTTAAAAGCTAATAAAGTGTTTATGTCTATCTAACGTATTTATTATAAAAGAGGTTGCATAATTGTTATTAAAATTATTATACATCTTTTAATCATATATACGAATTTTATTTACAACAACATACTTACCTTATCTTGAGAAAAAAGTCACCTTCAACCCACCTTGAAGTTAGCCACAGCTTTGGCTTTGAAGTTGGCCTTGAACTTGGCCTTGTGAATTTTCAATGACTTAATTTGACCTTGGAAAGCTACTATGAAAACGTGTATTTGAGTTAGTTAATTTAGTTCTGTTTTGAAGAGCATTGCGTTATCACCGTTATGTAGTTTTTAAATGTTAACCAAATTTTGGGGTTGTTCCGTGCTGGTGTGTTAACCGAAGAGGGGCTGAAAAACGCCTACAATATTATTACTTATAAGATGCTGTATGAAAACGATACCATCGATACGATAGAGATTTATAATGATTTTGCGGAGACTGCACGGAGAGTTGGTGGAGTGTAAGTACATGCTTGTTTTTATTTTTTAAGTTTCAATTATTTTTTAAAGCCCTGCTTAAGTAAATATGGAGGATGTGTTTGTTTATGATAATGATGAAGAGATGTTGGAAACTTCCGCGACTGATAGTTTGAATATGATAACGGTATGTCCTTTAAATTTCTATTGTTAGTTAGTTTAGTGAATGAGTGCATTACAGCTGCAGCAAGGACAATTTGCTTCGGGTTCATCAACTCAGCAGCAACAAGAGACAGGACCATCCTCTACGCAAATGAGATTCAATCATATAAATATAATAGGGGAATCAAACAATAAATTTATAAGAAAATTTAACACTACATGTAAATCGATGAGATTTACCTTTAATGACGAATCGTGCAAGGATAATCCCTTAACCTGGCTGCAGGTAAAAAAAATATTGCTTCGTAAATGTTATTTATCTAACACATAGTTTTTGCAGAGTGCATTCGAGGAGTTGCATACAAACATTGTGAAGGATTCGGTTCCATCAGGTCGTGTCGGTATCACATTAAGGAACCAAAATTTCTCTGATAAACCAATTGCCGTGTCATTTAGAAGAGTGGACCGGTGAGAGTGATAATGCCATTACTGGAAAAAGTAATGCAGCGCAATGCTAGCTTTTTTCGAGTGACTTGCTAGTTTTAAACGTGGATAGAGTGACTGTACCTGTTGGCTATGGACGCAAAAACTTGACGGGTTTAAAATTTGAAGACTTTTGTAAAGCTAAAAAACAAGGTATTGTTGTTGTACCGACAATAATCAATGAAAACAATTGTTTAGCTCGCGCCCTAGTCTTGGCAATAGCATTTAGAAGCAATGATACAATGCGTTATAGTATGGAAATGGACTGTCCTTTACTTCAAGGGCGAGCTATGCAACTTTGCCAAAACAGTGGGTAGACCTTAGTCAGGACGGTAGTTACGAGGATATTGAATCATTTCAAAATCATTTAACCTCATATACCATTGTAGTTTATAACTCGCGAATTGGTGATTCGGTTTACTTTGGGGGTCCTAGGGAACCGGGTAGAGTTCTTTTATATTTAATACTAGAAGACGAGCACTATAATCTCATTACCAGCTTAAATTCAGCATTTATCTACAGTTATTTCTGCGAACAGTGCAAAAACCGTTGTAATAACAAAATCGCATGCGAAATGTTTGTATCAGTGTCCTTGTTGCTATGAAAAACCGCCATGTTCCATTCAAAATCCGAAAATTGTTTGCTAAGATTGGAAGAGAGATTTTTACGGGCCTGAATGTCTTGAAAACCATAAGGACAGTGAGCTATGTGAAAAATTACGTAGATGTTTAAATTGTCTCAAAACCATTGAAATAAAGGGTAAACATGAACCAAAAACCTATTGACCATCTTTGCTACATGCCCGTTAATAAGGTTCGAGGTGACACTAGTGATGGTAGAGCATCTATGTTCATCTTTTACGATTTGGAATGCATGCAGGAGAAGGTGTGTGGCCGCAAATGTTTGCTCGGTTTGTATTCGATACACTGATAATTTGGATGAGCGATGTCCCATGTGTAGCGAGAGAGTGCACATTTTCAGGGAAGATCCCGTTGAATCGTTTCTATAGTATTTTGCCGAGAAAGCGCGAAAATTTAAAGTTACATGCATTGTACATAACATGAAGGGGTACGATGGATGTTTTGTGCTTGGATGCATGCTGGCTAATAATAACCGATGTAGACCCAAAGTCATCCCCAACGGTCTAATACTAATCCCCATTCAATACGACGATATCAGGTTTATTAACTCCCTTAATTTTATTCTATCACCACTATCGGCATTTCCGAAAACTTTCAATTTTCCCGAATCCAAGGGATATTTCCCATCTCTTCAATACATCCGCAAATCAGAATTATCAGGGTCCTTTGCCACCGCTTGAATATTATTGTACTGATCAGATGTCCGTGAAAAATCGGCAAAAACTTTTAGATTGGCACGCGACCCAGAGTAATTATGTTTTCAAGATGAGTGAAGAGATTGTGAGGTATTGCTTGATGGATGTTAAGATCCTCGTTAAAGGTTGCATTAGTTTCTGGTCGACCTTCACCACCCTAAATAAAGTCGATAGGTTAGAGGAGTCAATCACAATTGCTAGTGCCTGCAATAAAGTGTTTCGTAGACTTTTCCTAAAAGAGAACACAATCGGGCTCATTCCTAATGGCGGTCACAGACGTGCCGACAAACAGTCAAAAGTCGCAATACAGTGGTTACGTTGGGTGGAACATTCACTACAAGTAACCATACAGCATGCCGGAAAAGCTCGTGAGTTCAGAACACCTGAAGGTGTTAAGGTCGACGGTTATTGCACTGAATCAAATACCGTTTACGAGTTTCTAGGATGTTATTGGCACGGCTATGAGGAGTGTTTTCCTAATCAAGCCAATATGGACCTTAAGCTGGGTGTAAATACATCCATGTTTGTCCGAAACGAGAATACGGCTACACGATCTCAGTTTCTTCGAGAGTGCGGTTATAATCTAATGGAAATGCGTTAATGCGATTTTAAAAAACTAATACCTGCAAACGATGAGTTGAGAGCATTTATAAAGAATTTAGGCGGTCAAGATGACGAACCTTTAAATCCACGAGACGCGTTTTACGGTGGTCGCACTAATGCTAACAAACTCTACTATAAGTGTGAGAAAATCATGTATTATGACATGCGCTCATTATACCATTATGTAAATAAATACTGTAAATATCCTGTAAGTCATTCGAAAATTCACGTAGGTTTAGATTGTAGGAACATTTAGTTAAATGTCGAGTACTACCGCCCTCTAATCTCTATCAGCATGTTTTACCTCTAAAAGGGTATGCACGCGCAGCTCGTGTCGCTCCAGAGCGAAGTACCCTCGACGAACCGTCTCTGCAGCCGTTCAATCCTAGTTCGTATCACCCCGCGGAGATTCTTCATTACGTCAATGACACTCATCTCATACTCAGCATCTAACTCGATAATTGCTGTGAGGCTTTCCATTTTTTCGGTAGTATAATTGAAGAGGCTGTGTATATATACACAAAAAAGTCATTATCAACGTCATTGAAAGTCTGGTAATTCTCTAAACTATCGCTTTTAGAAACTCCCCATGGTGAAATAACGTCTAGAAATTGAATTCCGCACATCAATAATCAATTAGACCTTTTGAAGGTTGAAATTTTTTCATATCTGTAAATATTGTTTAGAAAATCGAATTCTACTTGTGGGAAATCACCCTATCATCGTAAAAGTAACACCACATTCTTGTTCTTTCAATGCTTATTAAATTTTTCAACTACAGATGCTTTTTGCACAGGAATTATTTGCTACATAGAAGCTGATATTTTTTACTTAAAAAAAGTTTATACACTGACTATCAGAAGCTCTCAACGGCTACTGTTTAAGGGCCTTTGACCTAACTCTTGCCTGCAAATGCTAGCACGCACAGGAATTTAGTTAGATACGGCTCCCTCCACATAGAAGTCAGATTTGAAGAAGCGCTCGCAGAATTTGATGTATGCAAAATTCGCTAACGTAATCGAGATTGATAAACATCGGAATGTCGTCGTGGATTTTACATGTTAAAAAGCGTAACTCTAGATTACAAGTTTCAGTGTACAGCATCAGTTGATAGAACATGGACGCATACTTGGACGTACAACGGTTTAGAGGTGTTAACAACGAATTAATACCGAAAAAAAATTGCCGTGATTACAGATCATGGTTCGTTACTGCTGATTCTGATAAAGCCGCCTCGAAATTCTTTAATATCAAAATCCACGTCAAGTCAGATAAGGTATTTTGAGGATAAATATCATGGATTGAAATGGCAGTCGGTTCATGTAGTCTACGACGATTTCCAAGATGAGCTGATAAGCCCTTTAACAAAATTCACGTTAAGGGTAGTGAAAAACAACAGTTTTTAAGATTTATTAACAAACCAACACTGAACTTGGAGGTTGGTTGTTCGTCGATTAAAAAATTGAAAAAGGACGCAAAAGCATATAATTGTTTAAACCACAAGATCGAGGAGCCTATGTGTTCGCTGGAAAACGTATTATTACTAGACTGGATGCATACAAACTCCAAATATGTATGAGGTACAAGTGATGGAATGTTTGAAATCGATCCCCCGCTACAAGAATGTGTCTCGACTTGTATGTGCTTCTAATCAGATACCGAGGCCACGCATCTAGACCGTGTGCAATAATTGTGAACACGGATCCTGCAAACAAACGAACCAGGTCACATTGACGAGAATGGTAACGAGGAATGTTTTGATTCCTTTGGACGACCCCTGCCAGGTTACCAGTTACGTTTCCTAGAGAAGAATTCTAGATGGTTCCGCTACAACAAACGACGCTGCAAGATTACCATTCGGATGTGTGTGGAGTTTATACGATAATGTTTTTGTATTTTAGAATAATAAATAATTTACCAATGCTTGATTTTGTAAATAAGTTTTTCCCTACATGTTTAGTTGTAAATGATGAGATAATCAGATTGCTGTATAATGCTTTTTTTCAACCATTCTACTCTGATAAATAAAAGCGTTTTTTAGTAGGTTAGCTGTTTTAGTTAAGAGCTCCGCAACAAGAGAAAGTCGTGCATGATCAACTACTATTACAGAAAAAAATATTCATTAGTCCATACACCACTAGATGGCCTTACAAACAAATTCAAGTTTCGCAACAAGGGGGCCACGACAAGAGGGCGCAGACCCTAACACAGGTTCTTATAGCTGTCTTATGAGATTCCATTAGGGCTCCTTATTATAATACTATTTCCAGCCAAGGGGCCCACGACAAGAGGGCGCAGACCCTAACACAAGTTCATATGGCTGTCTTACAAGTTAGCATTAGGGTCCCCTTATTAGAATATTATTTCCAGCCAAGGCGGCCACGACAACAGGGACCCTAACTCAAGTTCTTATAACTGTCTTTAGAAGAACCTCCTTATTATTAAAAAAACAATTTCAAATTCCTCACCAATCAGAATGCAGAGACTTAGCCCTCCAATCAGAGCACTAGTCCCAGAAAACCAAATGATCTACAAGATATTTATCAAAAATAGCCGTCACCCCTAGCCCTTCCCCCAACCCAAAAACCAACTCCAAGTCCAGCTCCAAGATCAAACCCAACCTCAACCTCAAGGACTCATTACGCCCCTCACGTAGGCGAGTACAACAATGACAGAAATGAATGACCGACAAAAATACGCCTCGCACGTGGGCATGAACAAAAAGTGGAGGGGAAGGTGCCCCAGTGGGCGGGGCTTGTGACGTAAAAAAAGTGGAGGGGATGGTGCCTATTTACTACTATCAACATATTAAAATGTGCTTCCCGAGTATAAAATGACATTTTAAGCAACCAATCTAGGTAGTCAATGATTTTTTTAACAATTAAAATATGTCGCAACTATAACGTTTTGGAAATGAAACTATCTAACAATTATTATTTCCGTTTAATTACTCGTATGTTTTTCCAAGCCTACTTAGGTAAATGCCTAGCTGACTTTATGTCAACTAAATGCTGTTTTTTTAAATTGTGACAGTTTCAAATCCAACTAAGTGAAATTTTTAATGAATCCAAATAATAGGTATGTCATGGCGTACGTTTTTAATACTGCCAAAAGTTTGCATTCAATTGTTTTTCAAAGCATACTGAGTAAATGTAAACTGAATTTTATTCAGAGCAGTATTTTATTTATTACTATTATTATGATTTAGAAGTTAACTTTTGTTCTGTTGTTTTAGATAGCAAAATGGATTTACTTTCTTATGGGTATTTAGTATTTAGTGCTTTCTATTTGAAATATTGGTGAACAGTTTTTCTAAACATTATCTAGTAATTTTCGTACAACGTAGAATCACAAATACTAATTATTTAAGCTCAATTTTATAAATTCCAATTAAAAGATTAGAAATAAATAATACTCTTGGAATATTCGTTCAATTACGAGTACTTATTTCAAAATGGCGGAGCATTGAAATCAACCAAAAAATTCCGCCTGAACCGCCATTTTGAAAACAAAAGACGACTTATGATACATCATTGGAATGGGAATTTAGACAGGTATCGTTTTATGAAAAAAAATTGGTAGGTTCCTATTTAAAATAAGAAAAATAAGGCCACTTTCGGTAAAACAGGAAGTGTCAGCTGTTTTTAATGCCAAAAAATGTATTTTTAGCTTCCTGATATCCGTTCCACCCTCAGCAAGAAAACTAGTTGACGTTCGACGTAGACAGTGTCCAGTGTAACCGTCTGAGTTGTACAGGTTGCACTGTACATTTATTGTTCATATAAAATATGAACAATCTTGAATGATTGATATGTTTTGGACGCAAGTTTACATATCTCCTGTACAACTCAATCATATTAATTCCTCTCATTTCCGTCATAACAGTGAATATACGCTTCTTCCTTGTCCTTGTCATGGAGTGTCACAACCAAAATATAGACGGTATCCTAGATATCCTTCACATTTAACTTTCTTAGCTCCTCACAACGACATGTCCCAAGCAGATCGAAAATTAACGCCACTTTAATCATAAGAAAGTATTGTTATGCGCTCCTGTCAAAAATTTTGACACATCATCCTGTGATAGAATTTTTGATTTTTTTGTTTCACATCCCTCACTTTGGCGCTTTAAATATATTTGTAACTTCCTATAATTCGATATATCGATGTTTTCTTTCACTCTCAACGTACTTTTCAACATGGAATATTTCAGTATTTCAGCCTGTAATCAAATATAAACATAAAACTTAAAATAAATAAATAAATGTATTCAGAAAAACTAACCTTTTTATGAAAAAGGCAAGCATAACTACTTCGTCGATATTCCTTACATTCTTGGAAGTCCTACAGGAATTGAAAATATTGTAGGTCTTCTCATATTTATCTCGTGATTTCATGGGTAATAAACTATCAACAACTTCAAGCGCTAATACCGATATTTCAGGATAATTTTCATTATTTATTTTCATTTTCACGCGATAACACTTGAAAAAAATTTTGTTTACCTATTTTGGTTTAGTTGGTGCAGTAATGGAAACGACAATGTGATTCTCGCGCTTGTCATGTATTTTTTAAATAATTTATTATAAAATGTAATCAGTTCGGGTCCTCAAAGCAACAAGACGTGTTTGGGGGTGCTCCAGCTTCTACCTTCGATTAGTTATTAAAATGTTAATTTCTAAATCAATAAAGTTACTGTACGGTAGGGGTGAGTTTTTGAACAGATTTTTATACCCAGCGGTTTGAATGTTAATAGTGGATAAAGACAGTAATAATCTAACCAGTAGAATTTTTGTAACGTGTAAAAAGGGCGCGTATATAACATTTAGGATTGCTAAAAGATCGTATCTCTACGAAAAAATACGGCTGTTTTAAACCCACACCAGATGTGATTGTTAAACTCGTAGAATTGGAAAGTAAACTTAAAGGGCAAATAACAATGAATTATAGAAAACCGATAAAATAACTTATTTTATCCCACGCCAGCGGGGAGTATTAAACAGTCATTAATACATATCTCTAACTGTAGGAAAAATAGACCAGATATGATTCATAAAAATGCACACCTTTGTATTTAATAAACCCCTTTCTATAACAAGCTCAGGCGTAAGCATTGCCGTAAGAATCATTTTATTAGATTAAATGATAAAAATAAATAACTGAATCAAATCCTAATACAAAATAATCAAAACAGCAGAATTTTTGTATTGTGTGAAATGGTTCCTTAAATAAATAAAAAAGGCGCGTAAATAATATCTATGATTGCAATTTTATATTTGGTACTATATTAAATTCTAAGTTTAATTATAACATTATATTTTATATTATATTTTTCTTTGACAGGAAATTTGAAATGTAATCTAACTTTTTCCATTGTTACTATATTTAATTTTAACTGTAATTCATTGACCCTAAAAGTAGGTAATTAAAGTCGGGAGGGCCAACAATTAAATAAAAAGGAAGTTAAAAAAAAATATAGAACAGTTAAGTTTCACTACAATAATAAACAGATTTGATTAGTTTAAAATGGCAATAATATGCAAGTTAAAACCTAAATAATAAACCAAAGTAAACAGTATATTTCAATGTCAACACCAACGAAACTAACCATAAACAGATTGGGATACTATACAACTTATGCACGATCCTTTTAATTAGATTAGGTTAATGAATATCCTACTTTGTTTTAAGTACAATTACTTTATTCAACAATCGTACAAAAAAAACAAGTTTTCTTGTAAGATGCAATGTAAACTAATTAATGCTTCCTTTTCAGCTCTAATATTCTACAAATTCATAGGTGGAAGGCATGTATACCCCATGCCGCCCGTTGCAATACCACCACCTTTACCATGGGCTCCTCAATAGTGGTGCTCCAATTTTATGAGGTCGGTAAGGGCTGCCTGTCACTTTGTCCTTTATTCCTTATGCGTTTTAACGGCTAAACCCTTAAAATTACGAGTTCTAAAACAGACACTATACCCCAGGTGAGCAGGGCAAGACGCCCACACTCCCACATCGATTCGTCGAGCCGTCCCAAGGATTCTGGTGGAGGGGGGGATTTGTCAATGCCAAAATCAAGACTAAGAAGAGCAAGATCTTCCAGGAATAAAATTCTGCCCCATTCGGATGCCGGGAAATTGAAATATCTTGCGATATTTCAATTTTGGGAGATTTTAATGCCAACAATTCCAAATCTTCATCCCAAATTTCAAATTTTTAGCTCTTGTTTTAACAAAATTAAAGTATGTATAACCATTTGGTTGACACCCGGTATATTGACGAGCGAGCTGTTGCTGAAAAGGCAATTTCTTAGCAGAAAAATCACAGTACAGTAGGGCATACAGTAGTAAATAACACTGTGATGAATTATGATTCCGATCTTAGTAGGCATTATTTAATACATCTATTAATATTTCAAATTGCAGTAGTGTTCCTATAAATGAATATTTATTCTTACTTCTGCCATTATCTTTAGTTTCGCTAATTATTGTCTAATAAAGCAGATGCTATTTTTACTGTTAATCCAAAATATTTGAGTCCCAACGGAGTGAAAGTGGCACTTTAGTGAGAATTCGCGGTGCAAAAAGCATATTAATCTGACATAATACAGTTGTTTTATAAAATCACGTTCTCACAAATACAGTATAAAAAGCAAATTAATAACAAAAAATAGGCAACACTGCATGAATAAACCTTAATTCCCCGTAGTAATGGATTTTTTATAAATATTTGTTGAATAACAAAAGAATTTTAATTAGGCACGCGCGATTGGTAACATTAAATACTTATTGTCGTTTCAGTAAATAGTTTAAATTCAGTAAAATTTGTTTAGTACCTACTTTTATCTGCACGCACCAATTATTTTCAATAAGAAAAAGTAATTGTGCAATTAGTAGGTACTATTAACAAATCATTTGCAGTGAATGTGACATTTTAAGTGAAACTCCAAATTTGAAACAGGTAATTATCCAAAACTAATTCCAGGTCGAAATTTAAAATTTATAACAAAACTTGGAATATCGTGATTAGATCAGACATCACATTCTTTAAAATTCTCAGAATACCTTTAACTGGTCAAAAAACACAAAAAATGCAGTTGTTTTTATCTAATTACAAAATTGAACGTTTTAACGGAATTATTTTAGTACCGGGTAGAATAATCAGAGGGTGGTGTGGTTAGTATACTTTTGGGGCTGGGAGAGTTATAATCGAAAAATCGGTTCCTAAGTCTACCTATAGCACTAGGATTAACATCGTCATGTAAAGTTGGCCCCGATCGCACGTAGTACGTATGTAACATCTTAGAGTGAATGCTACTTTAGTGCTGCAATAGATAAAGACAAAAACTAAAAACTGGGACGAGGCCAAGTTTACATACGATTAAGAAATAATCACAGAATTTTAATATTACTTATTAGTGCTACGTTAGTGATGTTTGGTGCCCAAACCTTTTTTATCCCGTGACGGATTCAGACAATTCAGAAATCCCGATATTAGTGCGAAGTTGGGCCTGCCCGTAATGGATTCTGACATTAAACTTTTTTTTTATTGTTAGCGGCTGTTTACTGAACAAACAAAAGTTTTTAAGATAATTGAGAAAAATCGTTATTAAGGTGACGTTAGCCATACCCACAACAGATTCTGAGTAGTAGTCATTCACTTGAGACAAGTTTTTCTACGATTGTTTTACAGGGCGTGCGGAATTGTGCGCCTGAGAGAAGTTATCTGCCTTGGCTAGTAATTTTTCTGGTGTATGGGTTCCATCACATTCTAGTTTTGCCTCATAGTGTCAGCAACGTACCGAGTTCGCATATGTTAAAACATCTGATATTTTACTGTTAAGATTAAAAACAAAAAAATTTGAAAAATAACATGTTTCGCTAAAATAAATTGAATGATCTAAACAGGCCACGTCAGCTAAGGCCCGCATCTTGCAGCACCCCCTGGTAATAACATTAGGCAAAATGATCATTTAACCTACGCTATTTAAATATTATTAAAATTTAATAACGGCATTTAAAAAATAATTGATAATAACGCATGCACCCATCATACACTCACCCACACCCACGTACACGCACGCACCCGCAAGCACACACACGCACACGCACGGTCTCACGCACATGCACGCACACGCACGCATGCACACGCTCGGACACGACACGCACACGCACGAACTCACGCACGCACACGCGCAAACACGCATACACACCTGCACACACGCGCACACATACCTGCACACGCGAACCTTCGCGCACACGCGTGGATGTACACGCACATGCACGCAAACAACGTGCCCAAAATAAGGATGAATAGCATAGGGATCTTGAAAACGGTAAGAGATATGAAGGCGGTTAAATTAGAGAAAAGTTGTATAATTTAGGGCATGTTCACATGTATATAAAAGGTCATTATTGCTTATCGTTTCCGAGATTTAAAACAAAATTCGATTTTTGGGTTTTTCTTTTTTCATGATTCCTTCACTTATTTTAAAAGATTTTTATAAACCAAAGGTACTTTTTCATTGTCACTTTTTGTATTCTATTAGATGACGTTTCAAAATTGTTTATTAGACGTTTCGTCTCCGAGAAACTATCATCAACTTTATTGCTTTATATCGCTGCAACCAACGAAACCCCCTGTATTCGATAGTATTTAACCATGTATTACACATTATGGTTTTGAAGCTGAAAAATTCGGATTCTCATTTTTACATTTTTCATATATCAGTTAATATTAGAACGCTTGTAAACAATAAAATCTAGTCTTAGAAACTGACTTATCTATTGTAATTATAAACTGTACAATTATTATAAATTATGTTACGAAATCGAAAACACCAAATCGAATATACCAAACTGATTGGTTAATGTTACAGAAATGATATAATCTCCATTATATAAAATACTAGCTTAGCGCACCCGACGCGCGTTGCTGCAATCTCAGAATGGGGGATATTTAAATTTTGTGGTACACGTGTATCATAATTTTAACTGAAGGGAATGCGTACCAATTTTCACCCTCCAAATTTCATGTCTCTAGGACCAGTGGTATAGGCTGTCTGTTAATATATCAGTGAGTCAGTCAGGATTTTGACTCATGTATATATATATATATATATATATATACAGGGTGATTCACAGTCGATGGTAGGTTAGATGTCTATGGAGAACGAGGCTTAGGATCGTTTTGAAAATTTGGTTATTTACATAAGCGGTAATGTTATATCGATATAAAATATTTTCAGGATTGCGATGTTGTCGCTTATACCAAAAAGCCCTTTTATTGGGATACTTTTTTGTTAATATTGCCATATATAAAAAATAATTTGTGTTAAATATGGTCCAAAACATGGCCCTAATTAAATTTAAGTAAATTAGTGATCTCAATTTATGGAATGTTGAAATTTTGGTGATAGCTTAGATAGACCCGATGTATTTAATTTACACTAACAAATCGACTCCGTATCATACAGGGCGTGCTAAACTTACTATTATTTCCGCTATTAATAAAATGAGCCAAAAGTTCGTTTTTTTAAATGAAACTCCCTGTATGTTACTCAATAAATTGAAGGACAAAGATAAATGCTTTAAGACGATATATCAAGTTCCTATACCTAAATCATCAAGTTTTCTTTATAGAGCCGCTTTTTTGTGAAAACAATTTTTTTAATGGACTTAATTTTAAGTAACCATGGAAATATGAAGCTTATGACATTTCAATGACTTTTATAAGTAACCTGTAAACAGTTATTGATGAAAATGAACGCAAATATTGATTACTATTTATGAAATTATTTATTTTACATAGACAATGTGATCAAATTATTGCTAGAACTTACAGAAAATTTTACCAAATGTATCCTGAATTAACACCAATGAACGAGAGGAAGTTTGTAAGATTACAAAATAATTCAATTAATATGTAAAGGTACAAAAAATAACATAATTAGGAAATATAAAAATATAAAATTGTAAAAAAATAGCAAATATTTACAATAAATGTTGGAAATGTTCTCCATTACATTCTAAACATTTTACAATGTGCTTTTGTACGCGACTTGTGGTTGCTTTTTCAATTCCATGTGATCCACATCTTCAATACACGGTACTATTTGCCGTCGCAGTTCTTCTTTGGAAGGCACTGGAGTACTGTAAACCCTTTCTTTTAAAACACCTCATAAAAAAAGTCAAGTGGTGTGAGATCGGGTGATCTTGGTGGCCAATCCCACGGCCCTAAACGCCTAAACCAAGGGTCTTCAAACATTTCGTATAGTTCTCTGGAAACTATCTGGGTGCAATGAGCTGGCGCTCTGTCCAGCTGAAACCACGAATTCCTATATTCCTCTAAACATGAATTTTCGACGAACTCAGTAACAGCAGTCCTTAGTATTTGAAGATATCTCTCAGCATTTAGTGTTTCATCACACATAAAAAAGGAAATTTTATTCTTCTTTAAAATACAGAAAACATTTGGGTCAAATTTTTCTTGAAACCCCATTTCTTTTTTTACGTGAGGATTATGATCTGTCCAAAAGTGCTTATTCCTTCTGTTAAAAATCCCATCCCTCGTAAATTTTGCTTCGTCGCTCCAAATTATTTTTGACAAAAATTCCGGATCCTCCTGTGTACGTATTAACAGGGTTTCGCAAAAATGCATTCTTCAAAGTCTTCTGCTTTGAGGGCTTGAACTTTAGTAAATTTATATGGATGCATTTTCTGATTTTCCAAAATTAGTTGTACTGAAGCGTATGATAGACCAAAGTCTTCTTCTGTGCTACGAATGGAAGATTCTGGATATGCATAAAAATATACCAAAACGTTAACAATATTGTCTTCATTTGAAGTAACAGGTTTCGATAATGTTATGCTTTTAAATTTGAGCCATAGTTAATGAAATTATTTTGTGATCTTACAAACTTCCTCTCGTTCATTGGTGTTAATTCAGGATACATTTGCTTAAATTTTCTGTAAGTTCTCGCAATGATTTGATCACTGTCCGTGTAAAATAAATAATTTCAAAAGAACTTCGTTTGAATAATCATTATCAATATTTACTTATAAAAGTCATAACCTTAAAATTTCCATAGTTACTTAAAAATCCATTAAAAAAATTGTTTTTACAAAAAGGCGGCTTTATTAAGAAAACTTGATGATTTAGGTATAGGAACTTGATATATCATCTTAAAGCATTTTTCTTTGTCTTTCAATTTATTGAGCAATATACAGGGGGTTTCGCTTAAAAAAACAAACCTTTGGCTCATAAATTAATTTACTTTGGGTTTAGATACCCCGTTTTTGAATACATCAAATAAATTTTTGTGGTCCTTAGGGAACGAATTAACTCCTAAGAACATCACCAGATGAATGAATCTTTTTGCAATAAAATACGTTAGTATAATTATTTAATTTACTTTGCAACTGGATACTCCGTTTTTGCATACGTCAAATAAATGTTTATAGTCTTTGGGGGATGAACTAACCCCCGAGAATTGCGCGAAAAGTAAAGAACATTTTTATGTTATGAACGAATAAGTTCAAATGTAAAGATGTTTTTTAAAAATTATTATTAATTTTATAAATACATAAGTAAAAAGTTTACTTCGAGTAGGATTTGAACCTACGACCTGTACTTTGCTAGAGTACCCCGCTAACCAACTGCGCCATCGAAACACAAGCCCCAATCGATGTAAATTTTGTCTTTATGTATGTAGAACTGATGTAAATTCTAAATATAATGAGGTTACAATCAAATTACTTATATTAAAGGACGATGAGCCTGCAATATCGCCAATCAATGAACCTTTTTGTGGTGATAAAATACGTTAGTAAACATTATTCAATTTACTGTGAAACTGAATACTCTTTTTTTTGGTCTCTGTGGGATGAATTAACCACTAAATGAGTGAATGTTTTTGTGATAAAAATACGTTAGTAAAATGTACTTTGGAACTGGATACCTCATCTTTAAATACTTAAAATTAATTTTCCTTCTACATCCAACGGATGGAAGGTACTGGATCGCTAAAAAAATTTGTTTTAATTTTATTTGCTCAATCGCTTTAAAATGTTCGAAAATGTCAAAAAAAAATTTCGAAAAAAAGATCTTGTCTACCCAAAGTGATTGGGGTCAGTGGGATATGTGGAAAGGGGTAAAATATTAAAAAAATGAAAATACCATTAGATAGGAAATAAAATTTCTGACAAAAATTGCTTTTGCAATTTTTCGAAAATTTTGGAACCCGTGCACACGAAATTAGTGGTATTATATAGAAAATCAAATTTCTGATCGAATAGCATTCTTGTAATTTTTTTAAAGTTAATCATTTTCGAGTTATTTACCAAAAACCGATTTTTTGATGTGGAAGTATTGATACAATTTCCAGCGTTTTTGGGGAATGAATGAGCCCCCAAGAATTGGTCGTAAATAAATGAACCTTTTCGTAATGATAAAATGTATTATTAGGTATATACAGGGAGTCCCAGAAGTTTTGTTCAAGGATCTAGTTTTTGGAGAAACGGTCGGACACTTCGAGTTAACGGAACAAGAAAAAATTGAAATTCTCTGCATGATTGGATTTGGTGATAGAACACGTACACAAATAGAAACTGCTCAATTATTCAATGAAATTCATCCTGATCGTCCTCCAATATGTTCCTTTTGCTAGAAAACAAAGGCCGCCTTCCTTGATACGGGCTTAATTCACAGCAGATTCAGAAAATGAAATAAAAAACAGGTGTTTCCATTTGACAAAATCAAGTTGGTGGTTGTAACTTATTTTTGGGTCACCCTATATACAAAATTTTACCACTAAAAAAACGCAGTCAAATATAAAAATCGAGGTGTCCGAGTGTTTCTCCAAAAACTAGACCCTAGAACTTTAAATGAATTTAGACATAACTACTGGGACTCACTGAACAAATTAATGCACTTTAAAACAGGATACTTTGTTTTTGAATACGTATAATAAATTTTTGCCTTTGGGGGATGAATTATTTAATGAACGTTGAAACTATATACTCTGTTTCTGAGCACACCATTTAATTTTTATGGAATTTGGTGGGTAAATTAACAAGAACGGCTCTCAGAAGAATGAACCGCGCTTGTAGTGACAAATTGCATTAGCAAAATTTATTTAATTTACTTTAAAACTGGATACCCCTTTCTTGAATACCTCAAATACATTTTTACGGTTTTTGGGGGATGATAAGGCATACTTAAAATGAATGAACATTATGGTAGTGATATATTGCGTTAGTGTATATGTGTTAACTTGTAGGTATTATAATTGTTATGTAATTTACACACTGTCTTAATTAAAAATAAAGCTTATTTATTACTTTATATAGAAGTACAAATAAGTAAAATGTTTTGCATTATTAAACCATCGATAAGAAAGTTCAATATCGAGATACCATTAATATTAAGTAAAAACAAAACCAAAAACGAACAATACAAGTTTGATCGAATAAAAATATAACTATAAATCACGCAAGTTTACTTAATTACACTAATTGGTAATGTTACCTTTATCAAACCACAATTTTTAATCTAAATTTTCATTATGTATCATATGTATAAGGAAAGCGGAGCTTAACTTATAATAATTAATTTTAAAAAATGATTAATGGTTACCGTGTAATTGGAGTTTTGCATAAGATTATACCAGACCTTTTAACGCATTCGTTGTATATAATTATCTTTTTTCATTTTAGTTTGTGATACAATTTTGAAAAAGTATGTTAATTTTATAATTCAACGTAGTGAACTATGTAAAACTTAGTTTCTGCTGTGACTGAATCATTTTGGACATGACTTAGGTAAATTGTTTATTTATTATCTTTCTTTACTGTTTTATTGAACACATACTGAATGTGGGAGCTAGTGTGGAATTCAAAAATTATAAAGTTTTCAAGAGATTTGCTTTATAATTTAAAACTGGTTTATGCTGTAAGATAAATCAAAAAGTAATGATATATTTAAACCAATAACCAAATCAGCCAAAAAAAATCCACCCTATTCTGTCAACCAACAACAAACTTTAACCTTAAAAAAATTATTATCTAATATTATCTAATATTATCTAATATTGCCAACTCTATGAAAATTAAATACATTACATCCCGATATCGACATTTGATAAATTTTAGAATTTCATACATTTTTGATCGCGTTTCTTTAGTTTGTGGCGACGCATGTTTTTCGTTTTAATTGAATAATTCAATTTCCAGTTATTCTTGGATTAATTGAGCTAATAATTGTTGACGTAGATTTATCGAAATATTTAGTGAGTTTACGACGTAAGCCTGGCGTTAATATTTTTGGAGTAGACTTTGTAGAGGTAGTAGATTTTTGAGTGAACGTTTTGGTTATTGGTTTCCTGTTAGACCAATATAACATCTGTTCATGACGTTTTCCCGCTATAAATGATTTTAATAGGTGGCGCCTTTTTTACTTCATCTACCGATTTTGACAATTTTTAAGAACCCCGCCCTCACCACCCAGGTATGCCGTGGCACAAATTGCCTTCACGGGCTGGATGCTCTAGTGAGTATTTAGCCTGTAACACCACCCTGAAAATTCTACTCCAAAATGTATAAACGCAAAGTTCACCCAAACATCAATGGAATCCTAAAAGCTGCAAAATGCGATAATAAAAGCAAAACTCATTAAATCTTTCTATAAACCTAGCTCTAAAGTCATTGGCCCAAATGCCTAAAAGACACTGATCAAAACGGTAATTAATTATTCAATTTCAAAGGAAAACTACGTCACAACAAAACTAAATGCGATCGAAAATTTATAATGTACTAAAATTTTAATCAACGTCCAAAATCAGGGTCGTAATCCCTATCTTCGAAAAGTACACAGCTACTCTGCAACAAATAATCAAATTTATTTACCTGTTTGGCAAAATCAAGCAAATAAATACAATAGGTACGTTGATTCCTATAAAAAGTAACTTCAAACAAAAATTCGACTACTCGCAAAACTATCGTATGCAAAAACAAACAGCTGATCGGTCAAAGGCCGATTTACTTCATAATCTACGTTACGTTATCCTTCAAAACATCTATTACAACAAACTTATTACCGAAATCAAGATGGCACATACGCTAATTTAGACATTCTCATAATCATTCCGTTAAAGCTTATATTATATGATAGAAAAAAAAACAAAGAGTTAAAAGTTGCCACTGTAACGTTGTGTAAATTAAATAGTTACCACATCCAAATAAATTACTCAAAAATTTTGGATGAACGTAAAAATATTACCGCTGTGAGAAAAGAGTATGGTTTACAATATATGTACACTTAAAAAAAAATGATACCCTATTTGTACACACTATTCATAAAACAACGATAAGCCTGGAAAAATATACAATCAGCAAAGTGTTTAATCACATAGGATGTAACCCTTAAAATAAGATTTCTGTATTTTGTTTTGGAATAATTCCTGCAGGATTTCAATAATCCCAATTAATCTGTTTGATATATCATAAATTTTTAATTAACAACAAAAAATAAAGAAAACGTCGAAGATCTAAATTTTACAAACCCTATCGTACGCAAATTTTATACAGCGTGCTCTAGATATGGATGAACAGCATGGTGATCTTGAAAACGGTAAGAGATACGAAGACGGTTAAATTAGAGAACAGCTGTATAATTTTTCTTAATTCCTTCCTTTACTTACTATACTGGTATAGCTAATTCTACAGCACAATTCATTTTAAATAAGAATAAGTTTCATCCATATAAATTTCAGGGTCTTAAACCAGCTGATCAGTGGCGGCGAGCAGGTTTTTGCGAATGGTGTACTAGAAAATGAGAAGAAGATCTAAATTTTCCTTTTAAAATAATTTGGTTTGATGAAAGTGTGATAACCAACAATGGAAGTCTCAACAGACGTAATAAACATTATTGGGCAAAACAAAATCCTTATTAACAAAAGAGTAATAGGACCTTTTATTTACCGTACGATATCTGAACTTACTAAGGACTGATTTGGAAAATGCTTCGGATGAATTACCTCTAGTACTTGTTAACAACTGTTGGTTTCAGCAAGATGGTGCCCTAACGCATAACTGCAGGACTAATCAGTAGATTGGCCAGCCCGATTAACCGATTTAAGCCCATTGGTTGTTTTCTGTGCGTTTTTCCTGAAAAACCACGTATATGATGGAAGTTTTAAAAATGAAGAGCAGTTGTATCAGTTATAGCAGCAGTTAATACAATTTCGCGAAATGCTAGACCGTGTTTTAAACTCTTCAATAAAGAGAACTTACCTGGGCCTAGAAAATAACGGCAACTTATTTGAACGGTTATTGTAATTATTTAATTTTAATTAAATAGGTTTAAAAGATTCGCTTCAAAACCGTAATGTGTAATATATGGTTAAATTCGTAATAAAAAATACTATCGAATACAGGGTGTTTCGTTTGTTGCGGTGATATAAAAAAATAAGGTTGATGATGGTTTCTCGGAGACGAAACGTGGAATAAAAAATTTGAAAACGCCATCTAATAGAATCCAAAAGGTGACAATGGAGAAGTACCTTTGGTTCTTAAAAATCGCATTTTGTTTTAAATCTCGGACACGATAAACAATAATGAACTTTCGCAAACTACATGTGAACATGCCTTAAATTATACAACTTTTCTCTAATTTAACCGCCTTCGTATGTCTTACCCTTTTCAGGATCCCTATGTTGTTCATCCTTATCTTGGGCGCGCTGTATAACGTAAACAGAATGAAACAATCATTGCACAGTTTGACATATTTATTGTACAAATGAATATAATATATACATTGACTTGATATCTAGACATTACTTAAATAATCTCAAACAGAAGTCATATTCATCCGCCTGACTAATACAAATAAACGTTTCATTAAAATCACAAACACATAAAAATTCAGAAAAATATAGTTACCTCACAATGAACTGGCCAATCGAACTTCCTTTTCTTTTCACAGCGATACTGCAATGGAATTAACCAACATTTCATCGATAAAAGAACCGCCAGATTCCTAATTTTCTTAGATCATATTTACACAAATTTCATTAACGATAAATCTTTAAATCAATAACATTTGCTTCCATCAACATATATACACCAATCTTACTTTAATACTTACTCACGTATATAAATTTATTAATGCAAACATTATATTTACAAATAACTAATTAAGAATTATATTTACAGAATAATCAGAACTAATTACAGAAACCCATATCTCCCCTTACCTCTTACATAATCTTTCCGAGTTTCCCGCGGTTATCCAAACTAAGAAAATTCAAGCTATACGTTTCAGCCGACTAAAATATGCTACTTCCAAGAACTGATAAGCCCACGGCTTAATTAAAACGGAACATAGTGCAGCAAACAAATTTTACAACCTTCCTAACGGCAATATTAAATGAAACGATTCGGTAAACTTTAAAAAAAGAATTGCTCAACCATTTAACTCAACGGGCTTATGTTATCAAAAGAACAATTTCATACCCACGTCTTATGTTTCTCAAATTAATCGACATGAATTTACTTTTTTAAAATTACTATAACATATTGAAGAAAGAAATGAAGTCACTAACGGTTCCTGATATATGTTTGATTTTAATTCAAGAAGCTGTATTTAATAATACCTAAAATAACTAGGAATATAATTTTAAAAACTTCAATTTATTAAGAAAACACCTATCTTACCTTCCCAGAATTAGAATGCTAAATGTTACTTTGTAATCAAAATCCAGCTATCCTCAAATACGTAAAATAAGTGACTAAACGAAAGCTTCCAGAATTTTAAAACCTAATGACTTTTAAAAGGACACAAATGTGTTCTTTCCGATGAGATAACGCCGACAAATTAACAATAAAAAATGTATTCAACACTATGACTTAACGACGATAAAAAAAAGTAAAACAAAGGCATTTTTTCAAAACCTAATGAAAAAAAAAGAAATAAAAATTTATTTTTATTTATAAAAAATCAGTACGAATTGTAAATAAACATAAGTATGTTTAGGTACCTAATAGTTTTACCAGGTACCTATGACATAAGCAATATCAAACATAAACATTATTAAACAATTAAACGTAACATTAATAAAAAATTAAACGAAATAGTCTCTTATTGTATTACTAAAGCTTTCTGGGCTTTAGTTGGTCGTCCGCGTTTGCGTTCCGGCCCTAGATAGCTTTGGCTTCTGTTGGCGTCTCTACTAATTTCAAACGTATTTTCATACCCAAACTATGTTTACAAATGAAATATTTTAGAAAATAGGGGGATGTACATGTCGATCGATTCAAATCTTTAAAATGAATAGTTATGATCCAAACGCTGCAGTTAATTTTTTTAAACTCGTCAAATGTTTCCCAATTTCCTTCATTTCTTTATAGGTGGCAAGAGCTTCAGAAATAATTGGCTCCGTATATGATTCAGAACAGGTATAAAATAGTTTAATCTTCTTTATCAGTATTTTGTTGCAAAACTTTGTTATAAACATTTCCCATTGGTAAGCGATTGGCCATTGTTGTAACGACGGAGTTGTAACTTCACAAAACTTTTTGAAATTTGGAGACTCAGGATCTCTATCTTTTGACCAAGTAATCAGTAGTTGTAAAATATTGTTCAAAAATTGGCCTACTGGAAGTCGTTCTCTCAGTGTATGATATCTTTTAATTACAGAATTTATTGCTTCAAGTCCATTATTGGTACTGGGGTAACCAAAAACTTGAATTTTTTACCAACCACTGGGAATTAAAATATTCTTCAACATTTTGGTGATTTATGTTATTCCATTTATCCAAAAAGAGCTTAGATGCGGGGATAAATGTATGTTCAGCCTTACACGTTTGAAAATCATAAATATCTTTTTTTTTCTTTTAAAGTATTTTTCCAAATTTTTCAGGACCTGAAAGAAGCACATAATGCGCACTCTAGGTATACCAAATATTTTTATAAAACCTCGAGTAATGGATTCACTTGCATCAGCAATCAGCAACAGGGAGTCGACAATAAAGCGAAAATCATTAGCAGTTACCTTTACAAACAGCAACGGCAAATGGATGTGCAACTTGATCTTTGTCACTGGTATCTCCAATAATTAAGGGATATCCCTGCCATATGATTTTATATGTTGCGCCAATTTGAACCATATCTGATTTTCATAGTAGAAACACTATTTGGTTGTTGTTCTTCTGGATCAAATGACTCACAATGTACAGCATTTTCAATTCAAATGGTTCATCTTAAAAATGTGGAATTTTTTTTCTTGCTTTATGCCGTTCAGTAATTTCTGTGTCAGATATAGTTGGAACTCCATATATCTCATGCCTTAGATGCCTTTAATATGTTATGAGCTTCGATTTTGGGAGTTCAGTCATATTGTTTTGTCTAATTACAGCTAAAATAGCATTAGGTTTTTGTATACCATCTTCGTATTTTTTTCTAATAAAATTCTACATTTCGTTATTTAAGCCTCTAACAGGGTCTGTATGATTGTCATGATCGCATTTTGTTATAAATAAGGACACTTTGGCACTTGTGGCATGGTACAACAAATACAATCAGCCGGGTATTAATTTTTCCTGCACTTTCTTACAGAGCAACGGTACTTCACCTTACATTCATCTATAGTATTTTTTGTATGTAGTTTTTTTTCTACTTCCTCAGCAGAATCAAATTCTTCTTTCTTTAATCAGATACGATTTTGTTGCCGCTTTCGTTTAGGTTTCGCAACACTATTAAAATCTTCAACGTGTGTTACAGCTGATGCCATTCTCTACTGCACCTAACATTAATTAATAATCTAATTATAATTTTACAAATATTAATAACTTACATTAAAAATGGGACTCGTTGGAAGGTTAACTTTGTAGCTCGCAAACGTATCGAGACTCAGGCGCATGAGCCAGTATTTGGGTGTTAATGTCATCGTACATACTTTTCTGTTGTGTATTCCTTTTTTTTGTCGTTTGAAGCTTTTTAAAATGTTATTAGTTTTTTTTTCGGCAGACGGTTCATTATTCTGTCGTGACAAGTATTATACAGTTGGGCGATACATTTTGTAGACGTTTTAACCTGTTAACTTGTGTCGCTAACTCCCTCATATAACCGTGTAAAAGTTTGCGTTTATAACAATTAATTACCTGCTTTTAAGGTGATTTATTAAAAATAATTGTAGTTCTGTACAGGCTACACAATTCGGAAACCCTTAGGAGGATGCATGGCATAGGGGAATTTTGAATCGCCAAGAGATGACAATGAACGGCTACCTTAATATTTTCATGTTATAATTAAGAGGAAAACAGTAACTAGGAATATCATTACTGAATTTGCGCCCGTTTGGTATTACAAGTTAAAATTTGTACTGAATATTGACGATGTGAATGAGAGAGCCGAATCTCCCTAGCAACAGTGGCACAATATGGTATCAAAGAATGTAATTCAGCAGTGCAATAGCTATCGCAATATTGATAGTACATAGAAAGAATTGAAACGATTATTTTATCATAAAGGGACTGTACGTGAGAAGTTAAGGATGTTATTTATAAATCTAATCGCTCTTATTTGAATTGGATCAACGATTTTGAGAGCGTATTTGGAAGCACCAACACATATGCGAGGAGAGCGTATTGGGGAGCACCAACACAAAGGCGAGAATTATATTCTAGATAAGATCGAATTTGCGCCTTATACGGCAGAAACAGTTGCCGGGGGGTAAAGTATTGCTTAGATCTATATAAAAAGCCTATTTTACGAGTAGCTGATAGAAGATGCTCAACCCATAATAGATTTAAAAATACAGTCATACCTAGTACAATAATAGAGTCTGAAAACTTAAGATCTGAACCATTCATATGTGCAACAGCAAATGACACAAGCAACACCGAATTTTGTTAGCACTAAATTTAACTAGATTATTACATCCCCATTAAAGAATACGTCGAATGTCTGTGTTGATTGAAATCTCTATTTCGGCTTTAACATCATGATTTGAGATAGGTTGACTAATATTATGAGTACACCGATATGAACTACAATGAAGAGTGCTGTCGTCAGCAAAGCAACGACTCGGGTTAGTCGTTGAAGAAATAAGATCATTTATGTATAGAAGAAAAAGTGCAGGAGTTATAACCCATCCCTGTGGTACGCCCTGCGTTAATGCCAACTTCTTTTGAAAAGAAGTAAGCGACTACGACACGTATTCGTCTTTTATCAAGAAAACTAGAAACCCAATTGAAGAGGGTATCAGTTAATCCAAACGAATATTGGTGGTCATTAAAGTTTTTGTTAAATTCAAAGAAAAATGTAGTTGATGACTGATGTCTTTTGTCATGACTTTAGGTCGGTAATTAGAGGGATAGGTCTTGTCGCTTTTTTTGGGAATAAGATCAACATTCGCTAACTTCCATGACGAAGGGGATTTCCAGATAGCATAGAGATCTAATAGAGCTTAGATAAGACTAACTCTAGTTCGGAGGTACATTTCTTTAAGACCACAGCTAGAATACCGTCTGGACCTGACGCCTTATTGGAATGCCTTCAGGTGATCGATTCTAGGACCTTGTTGTATCAAAAATGAGTTTCACAGCGAATAAAGAAGATTTGATCAGTAGCACATCTTTTTCAGAATCATTAAGTCACGATTTTGATGCAAATAAATCTACAAGACGCTTGGCTTTGTCTATAGAGGCGACATTCGTCAAAAGATGTCATGGGAGTAAATAAAGATGTACCAATGATTTTACTAATGACTTTAGTTAACGATCAAAGTTTACTGTACAAAAGACTTTTAAATAGTTCATTACATTTTCGACCAACTTTTTATCTTTAGTGATAACATTTTTGCACCAACCCAGTCTACAGGACTGTCAACTGTGGATTACCATTTGGTGTAAGATTCTTCAAAGATATTACATCAGCACAGGCTAACCAAAGTTGAGAACGAGAATGACATAAAACACTACCAGTTTCTATCAGTGTTGTAAACAACGAAGAAATTTCGAACAGAAGTTTTATATTAGACAATGGTCTGGTAGACCTAGTGGGGAAACATCTGAAGTTTTATAAACAAGTGTGTTGGATGTAAGAAAGTATAGAAGATGTGAAGTATGGTTAGGGTTATGAAACAGACGTCAACATTCAAACTAAGGTAATCGAAAAAGTCTGGAAAGTTACTTGTCAAACAACATTATAATTTCGCAAGTTTAGGACCAGAACGTTTGAACCAAATCACGTCGAATTCTCTATTCTCCAAAGAAGGAATCTTCTTGCAAGCGATGTTGTCCTTGAAATATGCATACACTCCTTTGTATTGAAAGTTAGAGTAAAGATTGTTTTGGGGAAATTGCAAGTCGGGTGAATCAGAGTTTTCACAGCAGAAACAAAATGTTAGGTTGTAATTCTTTAAGTTGTTGGTGAACCTCATTAATATTAGACCTGATATCGCGTCTGTTACAGTAATGAATTTGAACGTGAGCGCTTTAAACACCGAAGTCGTCCGGAATTTTATCCCTAGAAACCACAGCCATCTTTTTTTAATGTTGGACTTTCAATCTGATATGAATATTACAGTGAGAGTGAAAGGAAGAATAAGACGATAGTAGATTCAGGATAAGGTAAGCGTGACCGCCAGCCCTTTGTGAGCTCAGAAAATTGAAAAACCAATATTAAGAAGCTTATAGTAAAGGTGGTGGTGCATACCCGGTAGGTCTGGGGTACACATGCCTCCCACCTATAAACGAATCATTACATTAATCAAGATCACTCTTGCAGTCAGACTCTGCATCTGGTATTTAACAGCATTCGACATCATGAAAATAGTTCAGTACTCTGAACCAATATATTAATATAACTTCCTGCATCTTGAATTTTATTTCAACTTCTAGCGTTTTGAAATAAGGTTTCACATCTTCAATCTAGAGTAGCATTTTAAAATTACTTCGTCTTCTTAAACCTGGTTTCAGCATCTTGAATATCGGATCTTAATTAAGGATCGTGAAATTAATCCTCTCCAACTTATTTAAGGATTTTAGGTCCTGAATTCCCAAAATTGGTTCTGTATATTGAAATAAGGTCCAGTATATAGAAGCTGTTCTCAAAATCTTTGTTTAAGACGTTGCACAGTAAGTATATGCAAGTTATTCCTTCTTACCGCATAGTATTTGGCATTTCACCAAGGTTATATCTCTCAGCTTAGCCCTCACTCAAGATTTATAACGGGTTTTACTGCATAATTAATTACACAAAGGTCAAAGCTGTCACTTATAAGGTCATATTTAGCCCCCACATTCGTTAAGCTGTTTATATTACAGTTATTAAACAATTACAAATTATTGAAAAAATATGGAGCTTTTCCATCTCGTGGTAGAATTTAAAAGCTCGCCATCTGGCGAAATAATTTAAAAGTTAGTTGGCTCTTTTAACAAATTATAATTTCCTTCTTTAGGTAGAGGCCATAATTTTAAAATTATCTAAAATAACCTCAAAACAGGAAAACTACCAAATAAGTTAGTCAACAAAAACGCAATCAGACAAACGCTAATAAACACTCACGCAAACATACAAACACATAAAGAGTTACACAACACCGAAAAATACATAAACGCAAACACATAAATGTACAAACATGCAAACAGCCAACAAGCATGCAAGCCTATAGTGAACGCGCAAAAAACGCAACTAGCGAATCAACTAATCAGACACAAGACAGACAAAAAAATAAGTTATCCAACGCCCAAACATGCAAACACTCAAACATACAAACACCCAAGCATACAAGCCAACACATGAACGTACAAACAAAGCAACTAGCAAGCAAACAAGCTGACCAACCAATAAACACAAGACTTACAAAAAAATAAGTTACTCAACGTCCAAATATACAAACATCAACACAAAAACAACACAAACAATCAAATAAAGAAACAAGGTACACAACGCCAAAACATACAAGTACGCCAACACATGAACGCTAATAAACAAACTAGTAAATACACAACCAACACAACCAAAGAATCTGATGTGGAGAGCACACAACTTTATTCTGCGTTATAGCCATATATTAGAAAATGGGTGCAACAGTTAGTCAGTCGCGATATGAATATTTTTAACTTATTCATATTTGATCTTATCTTAAATTTATAAAACACATGTAATCGATTAAACACATACACCTGTGCCAATTTTTGTTTTGCAAAAAAGTAACATATCATGTACATCCTAGCTTTGCTTAAAACAATTTTTAACGCTTATTTCGTTTCATATTAAACTGAAGTGATAGAAATTTTTAGAATTACATTTTTTATTTTTTATTTTCGAACATAAGGAAATTTTGTGTTTATTCTCAGTTAATAATATAGTGTTTTTTATTAAGTTAGTGAATAAAATAAATTAGAAAATATTATTCCTATATAAACATAAATCTTATAACAGAAATTCATGTATTTAAGAATGAAGCTGCACCACTGATAGGGTTGAAAATAAATTGCAAACGTATTAAAACATTTTGTGTAAATATAACATAAATCATATATTTAAGTTCAGAATAAGTTTATAGATTAACATCTAAAGCTATTAAATAAGTTTAACGAAGTATAAATTAATATGTATATCAATCACGAATTTAAAATCCAATTGAGAAAATATAAATGATAACGAACCGTCACTGTTAAAACCTTGATCTGCGCTAATTTGGAAGGTATAAATAGAGGCACCACTTGTCAATAAAATCAATACTAAAATACAAAAATTATTATGAAATCAAAAAGCGTTTGAAAAGCCGTGTTTTGTGTAATAAAAACTACATATTACTTTTACACATAACTTTTGCGTACTATTTACATTTTAAAACATATGTTCCAAGGAGACTACTTTTTTGTAAAGGAAATAAAATTTTATTGAGATCATACCTGACTGCTAGGTATCAATGTGCAGAATGGAACAACTGTATTTCAACTAAGCGTCTCATATCACATGGAGTACCCCAAGGTTCGATATTGGGACCTTTTTATTGTAGATAAATGATCTTGAACAGCATGTATTGCCATTTAATATTGATATCAATGTTTGCTGATGACACGACGATAAGTACGAGTTATGTAGTCATGGGTAATGCAATGACAAAGTTAGAGTCAATACGTCTTCATGCTCTTAATTGGTTTAATGATAATAATAATTTAATTTTAAACAATGGCAAAACTAAATCGGTTTGTTTTACATCAAAACCGTCACATAATTCACTGGCAGAGATCGGTTAAATTCTTGGGAGTGTATTTAGACCCCAAACTAAACTGGTAAAATCATATGTCTCATTTTGCGGCGCGCATATCTAAAGCAACTTTCTTACTTAGAAATCTCTCTGATCATGTATCGATCACTGTATTAAGGAAGGCCTACTTTGGTGTTTGTCAAAGTGTGCTTTCATATGCTATTTTAGTATGGAGCCATCAAGCTTGTACCGGTAGATTATTTGGTCTACAAAGCCGAATTATTAGAATTATGTACAAATTAAACTATCGAGAAGATTGTAAAATTTGGTTTATCCAATCTAAAATCTTAACGTTACCTTATATTTTTATAATGCAGTGCCTTCTATATGTTAAAAAAAACATTAATGTACACTTAAAATTCTGTTGGCCACAAACATTCCACGAGGAACAAAGAAGTACTTTTACGCATAAGTCTATACAAATTGAACAAATCATCGAAGTTTTACAACCTTTTGAAGCCAACGATTAAACGTTTAGATTTTATTAACTTTTAAAATCAAGTCAGATCAATATTAATTGTGAATGCCTTTTATTCTTTCGAGGAATATTTAAGTTTCTTTGTGTGATCCATTGTGGCATAATTTCAATTTTAATTATTGTATTTTACTGACCTGTGTCGGTATATTAACACCAATAAATATTATTATTAATTTTATTGCTATTATTTTATATTTATGGGCCCAGATCTAGACACAAACAAAAATATCGGGCATCTCTATGTGCATCAACTACTAATTATCGTTATTAGCTCTACCAGTCATTTGAATTTTGACCTAATAAAGGCTTTCCACCTTTAGTAAGGGATCTATAACGTGTCAATCATCGTATTGTCGCGGGACCTACAGTTTTACTTCTGATCCGAGAAGGAGTGCTCTGATTTTTCTCCGTTTTTTTTAGAAAAAAACGGATACCTCGGATAGACTTGAACCCGCGACACTCAGGTGAAAGGCAAGCACTCTAACCATTTCACCACCGAGGAAGCTAAAAATACTATTTTTGTTATTATTATTTTTATTATTATTATTACTATTATTATTATTATTCCGGGAGTGGATAATATAAGAGCCGTCGACATAAAAAATAACATTAGAATTTTTAAATCAGTTCTTACAAAAATCCTCAACACTTCAATAAAAAGCGGAATTTTCCCAGAAATTCTGAAAAAATCCATAATAAGACCGGTGTACAAAAAAGGTGATGCAACACATTTCAGTAACTACAGACCAATAAGCATTCTACCGACTTTTGGAAAAATGATTGAAATGTATGTAGTTAAACACTTAAATAACTTCTTACACGAAAACAATATACTACATAAAAATCAATATGGTTACCAACAAGCAAAAGGTACAGAACAGTTATTAGTGCAAGTTACAAATCATATAAATAGTCAACTTGACAAAAGCAAATACACCGTAGCGGTGTTTATTGATTTATCCAAAGCGTTCGACACCGTAAATCACGAAATCTTAATAAAATGCATGGAAGGAATAGGAATAACGGGTAAACAACTGGCGTGGTTTAAAGACTATCTAAGAAATAGAAGAATAGTGAACTTTACATGTATGCCGATGACGCTGTCCTAATGTATTCTCATCACGATATAAAGACATGTGAAAGGAAAATACAAGAATATCTAAACAATATATGCAATTGGATGCATGGAAGGAGTCTTTTAACAAACTCGGAGAAAACTGTTACAATGACTTTCTCAACGCCACACATGCAAAAGGTACAACAAGCGCGGATCATTATGCATAAGTGCACGTGTTTAATGAATGAAAGCCCTTGCGATTGTAATATATTGAAGAAAGTACCTGAAACGTTATACTTGGGATTGGTCATTGATTCACACCTAAAATACACGAACTACATTCATACGAGATTAAAAAAAGTCTCTGGAATGTATTAAATAGATACACGAACAAAAAAACAATGTTAATAGTATATAAAGCAATGATAGAGGCTATAATAAGATATGCCATTAGAGTATGGGGAAGTGCTGAAACTCACCTAAAGAAAATTGAGTCGCTGCAAATAAGAATACTCAGGAAGATCCATGGGAGCCTGCAAAACAGAAAATTACTAGAATTAAGTGATACATTAACACCAAACGGGTTTTATAAGTATTTAAATATACTCACGTACCGCGGAGAAAATGTGTACAAAGTTCCACTACAACACAACTATAATACTGGAAAAACTGTATAAAGTTCCTTATTACTATAATAAGTATGGTGAAAAATCTCTTAAGTGCGCAATACCTAAACTGTTTAATCTGTTACCTGATCACATTCAGAACACCAAAAGAGTCAGTATCTTTAAAAGTAAGGTTAAGAAATGGGTAATAAACTCAAGTTAACTCTATCGTAATTTGACTTTTATTAAAAAAATATTATATATTGTGTTATTTTTGTAAACATTATTTGCCATCATAATCTTATAATTAAGTTAGAATTTTTACTTAAAAAAGAAATTGATGCTTGTATATTTAACTCTTTCTGATAATTTTTTATTTTTGTTATTATTATCTTATGTCTCGTTTTCTTGTCTTTATTTTTACTTAAGAATTGATGCTTATGTTTTTAATTTTCAAATTATAATTTTTTTGTTGCAATTGTACGTCATCATAAAAAAGCTATTGAGTTTTTCAGTAGAATGAATAAAATGTGTGATTTAATTTTAAAGGCAGTAGATTAGGATTTTTTTTGCAATATCTTATTCTTAAAATAAAACTTTTTTTTCTCCTGCTTTACTAAAGGAATAATGCTTATATGTTTAATTTCACCGGAATTAATTTTTATTTATTTCTTTTGCTTGTTTTTTTATTTGTTTTTGTTCTGTATATATAGTAGAGTCAGATGAAATGTAATCTTTGTATATAAAACTAATGGTTTAAGAAACAAACTGTATTTTAGTTATTCAGATACAATTTTTACGGAACAAGTCGACAAGTTCTTTCAACTTGGTTGGTCCAATACCTTGTACATATTTTTTGAATAAACGTTTCTATTCTATTCTATTCTATTATTGTTATTATTATTATTATTATTACTATTATTTTCCGTTTTCATATAACGCACGCACACGAACATGCACACGAACACGTACACGCACACGCACACGCACACGCACACCCACGCGCACACGCGTTCGCACACGTACACACGCACACGCACACGCGCATACAAAGAAGGAAGAAGTTACTGAAATTCCAAAGACGAAAACAAATGAAACAAACAAACGTACACACACACGCACACACACACACATACATACACACACATACACACACATACACACACATACACACATCACACACATACACACACACACACACACACACACACACACACGCACACGCACACGCACACGACGCACACGACGCACGCACGCACGCACGCACGCACGCACGCACGCACGCCAGCACGCGCCGCACACACACACACACACACACACACACACACACACACACACACACACACACACACACACACACACACACACACACACACACACACACACACAAAACACACACAACACACACAAACACACACACACACAGATATACATACATATATATATATATATATATATATATATATATATATATATATATACCGTGTTCAGCGAGGAATGGGACAGTGCAATATCTCGAGAGCGGATGAAAATTTTTAAATTATGAAAATATTTTTGTAAATATCTTCCAAGGGCGCACATTTGTTGGCACAAAGATTTGAATCAACGCCCATCACCGCCAGGTGGCGCTATCTCACTTCAGTTTTTTAAATGCAATGCCCTATTTTTTATTTCATTTTTGGATTCTATGACATATTTGTGATGACTTTTATTAAGACTCCTACCAACCTATCTTTTGTAGTTTCTGAGAAAAAAAATTATTTTTGGAATTTTATTAATTGAAACCATACAAATTAAATTAAATGTTCAAATGATTCTCCATCATTTTCTACACACGTTTGGTAACGCCTAATTAATGTAACACTAGTTGCCGCTCTTAAAGTTTCTCGTGGTATGTTTGCACGGCAATAACTCCTCTACATCTCTAGAAGGTGTTTCATACACTACACTCTTTAAATGTCCCCAAAGAAAGTAGTCTAAGGGACTAAGGTCAGGAGAACGAGCTGGCCACATAATGGTACCATTTGTACCTATCCATCGTTGCGGAAACACTCTACTTAGATAATTTCTCACTATTGCGCTATTGTGCGCCGGTGCGCCATCCTGTTGAAAGTACATCACTTGCCGCAGATTTACATTTACATCTTCAAGCAAAGGAGGCAGTTGATTTTCAAGAAAATCCAAATAGCGTTGGCCTGTTAAGGTACCATTAAAAAAAATATGGGCCAATCAATTTGTCATCTATCATTCCGCACCATACATTTATGTTCCATCTCACTTGGAAATTGGTTGTTCTTACCCAATGAGGATTTTCTGACGACCAGTAATGGGAATTGTGGCGATTAACGATTCCATTGTTTGAAAAATTACTTTCATCAGACCACACGATACGACCTAGAAAATTAGGGTCTTGCGCATAATGTTCCATAAAAACTCCGGTGATAAAATTAAGTCTGCGATCTTGATCTCCTGCATGCAGTCCATGTACCAAATGAATTTTAAATGGTTTGTATTTATTAGATTTTAATATTTTATAGACAGAATCAACTGATACGGCACACTCTTCAGAAATAAATCTCACAGACACATGAGGATTATAAGCTACACATGCTAATACACCGACGGTGTGTGCTTCATCTGTTGCTGTCTTCGTGCGATTCTCGCAATTACGGTGAGGAAAATGACCGGTTCCCCTCAAAATATTTTCTACACGAACAAATGTATTTTTTCCGGGATGGCGTCGATCGGGAAACCTGGCAGCATACAATACTTGTGCAGCCCTTGCATTTTTTCTACATTCACCATAAATTATTACCATATCAAAATATTCTTCGTTAGAAAACGTAAACATAATTATGGAATTTGAAGATGCACAGACGATTTTCAAAACTGAAACTGTAAACTGACAGAAACTTGACAAGCACTTCATTACGCGTTTGTTTTCATGGCATGATAAATGTTTCACATGATTCTTAATCAACGACTGTGATAAGTTGGCCCCCCTTACAATTTAGTGTACAGCGTATCGCATTATTTCGGTGTTATCTGCATTATTTTTGTGGAAGAACAATCTTTTATCTTTCATTTGGTATAAAATTTGCTATTTTGTCTCTATCACTCAAATGTTAAGAGCACTTCCTGAAATTACGTTTTTGTGCTAAAATTCCAAGAATGATTTTTTTCTCAGAAACTACAAAAGATAGGTTGGTAGGAGTCTTAGTAAAAGTCATGACAAATATGTCATAGAATCCAAAAATGAAATAAAAAGTAGGGCATTGCATTTAAAAAATTGAAGTGAGATAGCGCCACCTGGCGGTGATGGGCGTTGATTCAAATCTTTGTGCCAACAAATGTGTGCCCTTGGATGATAATTACAAAAATATTTTCATAATTTAAAAATCTTCATCCGCTCTCGAGATATTGCACTGTCCCATTCCTCGCTGAACACGCTGTGATATATATATATATATATATATATATATATATATATATATATATGCAGACGCACAGACACACAGTCACAAATACACACAGACACACTGACACACAGACTCACAGTCACACAGATACGCAGACACCCAGACACTCAGACACACAGACACACAGACACAAAGATACACAGACACACAGACACACAGACACACACACACACACACACACACACACACACGGACACACAGGACACACGGACACACGGACACACGACACACGGACACAGGACACGGACACACGGACACACGGACACACACAGGACACACGGACCACGGACCACGGACCACGGACGCACGGAACGCACGGACGCACAGACACACAGGCACACCACACAGACACAACAACGGAACACGGAACATTACACACGGAACACGGACACACGGACACACGGACACACGGACGCACGGACGCACGGACGCGAGGCAGACGCACAGACCACAGACGCCGACGCACATACGCACAGACGCACAGACGCACACCACGAAACAACACACAGACACCAACACACAGACACGCAGACACGCAGACACCAACACCAGACACAAACACACAGACACACAGACACACAACACACACCACACACACAGACACACAGACACACAGAACACAACACACAGACACACAGACACACAGAACACAGACACACAGACACTCAGACACTCAGACACACAACACACAGACACACAGACACACAGACACACAAACAACACAGACACCAAACACACAGACACACAGAACACAGACACACAAACACAGACACACAGACACAAACACACAGACACACAGACTAACAACACACGGCCATAACACACACAGGCACAGGACACACACACACACACGGACACACACACACCAACATACACACACGGACACACACACACACACACGGACACACGGACACACGGACACACGGACACACAGACACACAGACACACAGACACACATACACCCAGACACACGGATACATTGACCCACGGACTCAAAGAAACAAGTTACTCAAGTTCCAAATACAAAAGTAAATCTAACAAGCAAATTTAACAAGCACACGCGCGAAACAATCAAATCACAGAAGCAAACGAGGTACTTATTATAAGTTTTTGTTATGAACGAACATGTTCAAAGGTAAATAAGTCATTAAGCATGAAAAAAGTTGTGTGTTTGCATGTTTGGGGGTTAAGTAATTACTTAAACCCCAAACATGCAACTTTTTTCATTTTCCGCAACAAATATCTGTCAATGTGCAAGTATTTGTATACATATTCCAAAGAATTTTTTCATTTTCTGGTAAAAATATCAACTTTTTTTTAAAGTTTCATGTAGCGTATTTCTACAATTATAGAATATTTTTCTATCCAGTTATTTTATAATTAGCTATGTGTATCACACATATCTATCCGTTTCGGCTTCTTATCAATGCGATTTATCTTTTTAAAATACCTTTAAAGGTGAATGCTCAAAAATAGTAAAAATATAGGCATTTATATGCTTTTAACTTTTTCTAGGTTGTGTAATAAGCTAATAATGTGTTTTTTTAATTTCCCCTCGAACAGTATGAATTATTAATGCGTCTTTAATGGTACGGAATTTCCAAACACCTGAATGCATATTAAACAAGGATACTTTCAGTGTATGTGAATTACAAAAACCTGGTTTAAATTGTATAGGTGCGATCCTATACCGGGTGGTGCAACGGTTATATAGAGAATTTCATATAAATTTGAAGGGGGGCAAATATTGGTTCCCATGTTAATTTTAGAGAGAAGTTGTACGCCGTTTGCGAAATTTTAATTATTTGTTTTAAGCAATTTTCAAATTTGTTTATTTCACTCCGACATCAGTCGGCAAATATAAGGCATGAGTTTTATGATCGTTTGGAATACAAGGCTGCTAGTGGGGGTGTATTTATTTGAGCATCTTCTTAAACGTTCAATCTAATGTAATTCGTGGTGTTATTTCAAACTTTCTGTCCTAAGAATTTGCAATGGATAGACAAATTCTAGAATGTTTTACCTTACTAGTTATTTGTTTTATTTTAAATTTGTCCCTGTTCCATTAAAATTTTTTCTTGAAAAATAAAATTTCTAATAAAATACTTATATTTTTTGGGATTTTTTAATGGTGTACATTAAATTATACAATCTAAACGTTTCGATAAACACAGTTATCTTCGTCATTGTAATGTTTGTTAAAATTGTTAAAGATGTAGTAAACAATTTTGTCAAATTTGAAAAATTAAAACAAAACATAAAACCCTATTTATAACAGTTTGAAACATAAAGCCAACTATAAAAATTTTTAGTAAAGAATAACTAGGTCATAAAATTAAATATTATTAAACTGCCTCGATGACAAACCAGAACACTTTCTACGACGAAAGCTAACAATGAAATTTGAGCCAAAAAAACACATTTAACAAAATTTAATCGAGCTATGATGTAAGTGTAAAGTTGTGAAAAACTTCAATTATAAAATGATAGAAGCATTCAAATCCAAACATTACATCAAATAAAATAACAGTTAAACTAACAAAGAGATATCTTTATCAATAATTGGGTTATTAACAATGAAAACAATGCAGAACGTTCTTTGTAATTTTAATTTAATTTAATTTCAACATTTATGTTAAATTATAGTTGTGGTAATTTAACATATAATTGGTAAAAGCATTTGCTTCAAGTAGTTGAAATTAAATTAAAATAAAAATTACCTGTTCATTACAATCTTCGGCATTTTACCTATATACATGTATCCCATAACAAAGAAATCTATACTTGCCAGATCAACCTAGCTGGCCACCCCAGGCCATTTCAATTCCATTTATTTAAAGACTCTATTGAGATAATCTCTTACTCAAGTAGTGAGCAGAAGCCCATGTTAATACCACACTCTAATACAAAGTAAACTAATAAGCCTGGTAAATCGTTGCAAACAGTTAACTTTCACCATTCAAGTGTCCATCCAAAAAGAATACCATGACATAATTAACGACGCACCCAGACACTTAAAGACCACTTATGTTGATTATCAACCAATAAATGTGGACTGAGGTATAATAATAATAAATATAAATAATAATAATATAATAAAAACACACAAACACATACACACATACACAATACACACAATACACAACAACAACACACAACACATACACACCCACAACACAAAACAACACACCCAACACCAACATACACCAACACATACACACAAAACATACACACTCACACATACACACAACACAATAACACATACACACAAACACAACACACACATACACAACACACACAACACAACACAAACATACACACATACACACAAAAACACAACAAAACAAACATACACACACAAAAAAACACAAACAATAAACACAAACACACCAACACAAACACAAAATCACACATTAAACACACACACATACAAAACAAAAACCATAAAAAAACAATAAAAAAAAAAACACAAAAACAAAAAAAAAACACAACATTAAAAACACAAAAAAACAAAAAAACAAAAACAACAAAACATACACAAAACACACACATACACAAATTTACAAAATAAAAAACAAAAATAAACATAAACACAATACAAAAAACACACATACACACATACACACCCAAATCACACAACACAACACACACATAACCACACATACAATACAAAAATAAAAACAATAAAACACATACACAACAACACAACAAAAAACACACAAAACACAAAATAACAAAAAACAAAAACACAAACAACAACACATACAACAACAACACACAAACAATAACACACAACACAAAACACACAAACACCACACACACAACACAACACAAAAAACAACACACATACACAACCACACAACAACAAACACACATAAACCCACACAAACACACAAAACACATCACACATACACAACAACACAAACAATTCACACACACAACACACAAAACAACACACAACACACAAAACAAAAACATACACAAACAACAAACACAAAAACAAAAACAAACACACACACACATAACAAAACAAACACAAACACACAAAACACAAAACAAACAAAATACACACAACACACACACACAACACACACAAACAACAAAAACAAAACAACACAACACAAAAATACACAATACACACAACACAAATACACACATAACACACAAACACACAAAACAAACAACACAACACACAACACAACACAACACAACAAAAACACAACAAAACACACAACACACAACACAAAACACACAACACACAAACAAAACACACAACCACACAACACACAACAACACAAACACACACACAACAACAAAACAAAAACACACAACACAACACAAACACACACACACACACACACAAAACACAAAACACATACACAAAATACACACACACACACACAAAAAAAAACACACAAAACACAAACAAACAAAATCACACAAAAACAATTAAAAAAACACACATAACACAACACACAACACACACAACACACAACACACAAAAAAAACACAACACACAACACATACACAAACACACAACAAAACATACAACAAAAACACATAAAACACAACACATACACA
>JARFJB010001926.1:192500-197500 GCA_036346205.1 Vesta saturnalis
CACAACACACATACACAACACACACACACACAACACACACACACACACACACAACACACATAACAACACAACACACATACACACACACACAACACACACACAACACAACACACACACAACACACACACACAACACACACACACACACAACACACAACACCACACACACAACACAACACAACACACAACACACAACACACACACAACCACACAACACAACACAACACAACACAACACAACACAACACACATACACACACACAACACAACACAACACACACAACACACAACACACAACACACAACACACATACACACACACACACATAACACACAACACAACACACACACACAACACATAACACACAACACATAACACAACCACACAACACACAACACAACACAACATAACACATAAACACACATACACACAACACACAACACACACACACATAAACACAACACACAACACACATAAACATACACACAACACACAACACCACATGCACACATACACACATAAACAACACACATACACACAACACCACACACACACAACACACAACACACAACACACACACACACAACACAACACACAACCACACAACACACAACACAACACACAACACAACATACACACACACACACACAACACAACACACAACACATAACACACATACACACACAACACACACACACAACACACATAAACACACAACACACAACCACACAACACAACACACAACCACAACACATAACAAACACAACACACACATAACACACACACAACACACACAACACACCCATACACACAACACACAACACAACACAACACAACACAACACATAAACACACAACACACAACACACAACACAACACATGCCCACACACAACACCAACACACATAACACACAACACACATACACAACACACATACACACATACACACACACACATACACATACACAACATACACATACACACATACACACATACACACCACACACACACAACCACACATACACACAACACACACAACACACCAACACACAACACACAACACACATACACAACACACCAACACACAACACACAACACACACCAACACACACACAAACCACACAACACAACACACAAACACACACATACACACACAACACACAACACACATAACACAACACACAACACACAAACACACAACACACAACACACACACACACATACACAACACAACCACACAACACAACACACAACACACATAAACACACATACACACATACACACACACACATACACACAACACACACATACACACATAACACACAACACACACATAACACACACAACACACATACACACATACACACACAACACATACACACATACACCATACACAAATAACACACATACACACATACACACATACACACACAACACACATAACACAACACAACACACACACACACAACACACAACACATAACACAACACAACACACACACACACAACACAACACACACAACACAACACACAACACACAACACACAACACAACACAACACACAACACATACACAACACACCAACACAACCCCACAACACACAACACAACACACAACACACAACACAACACACAATACACACAACACACAACACACAACACACACACACACACAACACACACACACACAACCACACATACACACATACACACATAACACACACACACACAACACAACAACACACATAACACATACACACAACACACATCCACACATAACACACATACACACACAACACACACACACACACACAACACACACAACACATAATACACAACACAACACATACAACACACATCACACATACACACACATCCCACACACACAACACACATACACAACACACATAACACATACACAACACACACACACACACAACACACACACAACACACAACCACACATACACACAACACAACAACACACACATACACACACAACACACACACACACAACACACAACACACAACCACACACATAAACATACACACATACACACATACACAACCACACATACACACACACACATAAACACAACACACATAAACACACAACAACATACACACATACACAACAACACACAACACACACAACATAACATAACACATACACACATACACACATACACACAACACACACACACAACACAACACACATACACACATACACACAAACACACAACACACAACACACAACACACCAACACACAACCACACAACACACAACACACAACACAACACACATACACACATAACACATACACACACACAACACACACACATAAACACACAACACAACACACATAACACACAACCACAACCACACACACACATAACACAACACACAACACACACATACACACACACACACACACACAACACACACAACACACACAACAACACAACACACATACACACAACACACACACACACACAACACACAACAACACACAACACACAACAACACACACACACAACACACATACACACATACACACATACAACACACACACATACACACAACAACACACAACACAACACACACATACACACACAACACACAACACACACATACACAACACACATACACACATAAACACAATAACATACACCATCACAATACACACATACACACAACACAACACACAACACACAATAACACACACACACATTAAACACAACACATACACACAACACACATCCACAACACACAATAACACATACATACACAACACACAACACACAACACACACACAACACACAACACACAACACACAACACAACACAACACACACACACACACAACACACAACACACACAACACAACACACAACACACATACACAACACACATACACAATAACACACACACACACACACACAACACACAACACACATACACACAACAAATACACACAACACAACACACACAACATACACACATACACAACAACACACAAACACAACACAACACAACATACACACATGCACACATACACACATACACACAACACACATACACACAACACACAACACACAACAACACACACACATAACACATACACACATACACAACACACAAACACACACACAACACACAAACACATACACACACAATTCACACACATACACACAACACATACACAACACAACACACAACACACAACACACAACACATACACACATACACAACAACACACAACACACAACACAACACACAACACAACACACATAACACACAACACACATACACACAACACACAACACACAACACACAACACACATACACAACACACAACACACAACACACACACACACACAACACACACATAACACACAACACACAACACACAACACACACACATTACACACATAACACACAACAACACATAACACACATACACACAACACAACACACATACACACACACACAACACACTAACACATACACAACACACAACACACATACACACATAACACATACACACATACACAACACATACACATACACACATAACACAACACATACATACAACAACACATACACACATACACACATACACAACACAAACACAACACAACACACACACAACACACAACACACAACACAACACACAACACAACACAACACAACACACAACAACACACAACACAACAACACAACACACACACATAACACACAACACACAATAACACATAACACATACACACAACACACAACACACACACATACACACATAACACACAACCACACACAACACACACATACACACAAACACACATACACAACACAACATACACACACAACACACAACACAACACAACACAACACACAACACACACACAACAACACACATACACACATAACACACAACACACATACACACAACACAACACACAACACAACACACACACACACACACACACATACACAACACACAACACAACACATACACACATAACCCACACCATACACATACAAACCAACACACATACACACAAACATACACACATCCACATACACATACACACATAACATACACACAACACAACACAACACACAACACACAACACACACAACACACACACAACACACAACACACAACAACACACAACACACACACACACAACACACACAACACACAACAACACAACACAACACACAACACAACACACATACACACATACACACAACACACAACACACAACACACACACAACACAACACACAACACAACACACACAACAACACACAACACACATAACACAACACACAACACACACACAACCACACAACACACAATACACATACACACACAACAACACACAACACACACACAACACATACACAACACAACAACACAACACACAACACACAACACACACACACATACACACATACACACATACACACAACACATACACACATACACATACACACATCACACATACACACATACACACATACACACATACACAACCACACACAACACATACACACAACACACACATACACACATACACACATACACAACACACAACACACACACACAACACACACACAACACACAACACACACATCACAACACAATACACACAACACACACACACAACACAACAACACACAACACAACACACAACACACACACACACAACACACATACACACAACACACAACACACAACACACAACACAACACACAACACACACACACACAACACACAACACACATACACAACACACAACACACAACACAATACACACACACACATACACACAACACAAATAACACACAACACATAACACACAACACAACACACAACACACATACACACACACAATACACACATACACACAACACACACAACACACAACACAACACACAACACACAACACACACACAACACACAACACATTAAATACACAACACAAACACACAAACACACAC
>JARFJB010001926.1:205000-217500 GCA_036346205.1 Vesta saturnalis
TTTTAAAACATATAATCAATAGTACCAAATTCAACTTATTACGAAATAAGTATGAGAAATTATGGAATTAGGACATATACTTCCTTTAATGATGCAATTAGAGATTGTTTACTAAAATTTGTTGTTAAAATTTGATGCCATAAAATGATTGATTTTTACTCCATTTACAAGAAAGATGAAGTCGTTAGATTAACTTCGGGGTCAGTCACCCTTTAAATAGAATTATGGTAGGTTGATTTAGAATTCGGAGCGAAAACATTTAGCCATTTTTCGATCACATGACTTTAGCTATAAATTTTATATTTTGGTGGAAGGGCTAAAGTTTGGATTTAACATGAACATGTTGTAAAAAGAACTTGTCGATTCTTTCGTAAGAGTGGTTATCGTTTTAACTTGCCATAACTTAAGTAACGTAATTGCATGTCAATTACAGTTCTAAATGTATGGGATAGAAGAGTTAATTTTAAATAATTAGGAATGGAAATTGTTTCTTATGGTAATAACACTGTTGAAAGGTAATACAGCAACTTTCAGTGTTATGTACAAATTTTTCGTTATTCTTAGAAAAGCAAAGGAGAATTTGCATTAAAATTATTTCACTATATAAAATATAACACATAAGAGAAAATTTAAATACCAGTGTTTGCTATTTGGAGGAACGTTTGTTAAGGTATAAATACTAAGTTGTTGGATAAGCAGTAGTGTGAAATTGAAATGAGATTAAGTTATAATTAAGGATTAAAAAGCATGAAATAATGACAATTTGGTTTTATGAAAAAAGCACTGTGCTGGTAATGTATTTTAATATTTAAAGAACCTCATCTGATATTTATTTTTCGCTTCTTTAAGTCCATTTAAAAACGGATAGCGGACCAGTGAATTTTTTTTGTGTTGTTGCTTTTAAATATAATAAAAGTATTATTCGGATCGGTGATAGAGAATGGTATGCAATGTTGTCTTCTACTAGATTAAGGAAAGAAAGTTGCACCTTCTAAATTTGCAGAAACAAAGGAATACCGCCCGAAGACGCAAGAAATTGTTTTTTTGTTAAAAATTGTCGTTCCAGGTAATTGAACATCCAACGGTGTCATTTTTTTATTAATTAGTAGTTTATATTAAACACTATTTAATATTCATGCACTATCATATTTTGCATATAGGGTTTAAGCTAAGTTTACTTAGAGCAGGGCTTCATTACATAGTTTTTAATGTTGTTGATCTTCAATAACGTTGGTTTTACCAATCATTAATCTACAATCAATAGTAGAGTTAAATGCATAACATTTCTTGCAAACATAAGGTGTAGTTGGCTTAAAACAATTAAACATTTGAATAGCTTAAAATAGGAAAAATATTGACAAGCTCTCCTTCTAAATTTATTTCAATGTTGCTTAAGTATTCTTATTATTTATTTTTATTACTAAACAGTAGCCATGATCGCAGTAATGGATATTTAATAGATTAGCTGCGTTCACAGTTCATTAAAGAAAGTTAACATTATAATTACAATTCCGTTAAAGCAAATGATCACTCAAAATTCAAATATATTCATATAAACCATTCGACGAATATTGAAAAGTGAGTAACTTAATCAATGTTTACCGTTTATCTATAATCCTATTTTAGTGCATTCTTTAAGAATTAAAAAAATACACAATTGTGGGCGTCTTTTTTCCGGTTTGTCACAAAATGTTACTCTTTTTTTAGAAAGAGCTATTGCCCTGAATTTTTTTTTTATTGGACAGCTGTAGAAATTTATTTGGGCAGTTTGGAAGCGCCCTTTCATAAGGATGAAGAATTTAAAAGGTTATTACTGGTTTTTTTATGTTAAATTTAGTTATTTTCTACTAAAACCCCCATTTAAGGACTAAACTATGGCACGGGGTTAACATGCACTTAAGTACGTGATAATACTCCATTTGCATATGTAACATATAAGATTCTTTATGAAAAACTTCTAAAAATTGAATTCGAGGATAAGAATATACTATGTTAAATAGTTACTGGTTAAATAGTAACTGGATCATAAGCTCATATGTTTCTATAAAAGAAAAGTGATAACAGTAAGTAATTATACTTAGCTAGTGTATGTAGTGGCAATTAATTTTTTTGAGTTTACGTGAAAGATGCTGAAACCCAAATTGACATCATTTGTTGTTAAAGAAAGCAGAACCAGTCAAATTCATTATGAATAAAAAGCACTTTGTCTAATTTTTTATAATATTTTTTCTTATATAAATGAATTAAAATTTCTGATTTTTAAAGGTACTTATGTAACATTTTTTGGACCTTTAGTGCATTTTTTAAACTTGTTTTGTTTTGTAAATGAAGTAAATAAATTACTACAGTTGAAATACAGAGCACTTTATAAAAAGGATTTGACATTTAAATATTTGAACAGTATTTCAGCTACTGTATTAGCTATACTCCATTTCAGATCTAAAGATTAATAGTCGCTTCACAATTGCCCTTTGTAAAAATTAAATTTTAGAGTAAACAAAGGCACATTTCATATACGAGGGTTAAATAATTAAAATCAGGGAAGCATATCGTTTCTATTAGTTTTTGTTTGATATTGATGCAAATTGAGTTAGTAGTTCACCGAGTAAGCACTTATCTTGTTTTCTACGATTATTCAGGATTTTTAACATCCCGTTCAAGACCGTTTTACCGAAAAATTTGGATTGTAGTGGAGCCTGTGACATATACATATTATTAAATTTGAATTTTATTTAAGAATAAGTGAGAATTTTATGAAATTTCCAGATTATGCACATCTTACTAAAACCTAATACCTTAATAAGATATTTTTATATCTTTGAAATATGCAGCTGCTTAGCGATAGTGAAAAAAAGTCGATTCCTTAACCTTCTGTACCTATATTATGTAGGTTTGAAGGTAAAAATTGTAATTAAACCATAAATTGAATGCAGAATACATCGCTTTTCTAATATTATGTATAAAAAATCAGGACCCTATTTAAAAAAACAAAGTTGATGATGGTTACTGGAAAACTAAGCGTCAGATTCCAATTTGCTACATGCCATTTTAAAGAACGTTAAGAAGGACCTGTAGAAGGTTCTCTTACTTTTTATTTGACATCAGCCACAAAGTAACAATTTGTCAAAAACGAAACCGTGGAAATTCGCTTTTTGTCGCATAACTTGGGAAGGGTTCGGAATTTTGCTAGTTTAAAAATATCATTTTTCTAAACTCCAAAATGCCCAACTTTTCTCCTATTTAACCGAAACTCTATATCTTACCGTTTCCGAAATCCCCATAGTGGCCCTTCTTATCTTGGACACGGTATATACAGGGTGGATACTCTATGTGGAATAAATTCAGTAACTCAAAGAGGGGAATTCCGGGAGAAAAATCATGATAGGCATTCTTTATAATTGTTTTCAGCCCTCAATTTGGGGGTTACAGTTTCTCCGTATATCCACCTCCAGGGTTGAAGCCACCCCTAACTTTTTTTTTCAAATGTAAGGGTAGGTCAAGTGATACATCATGTGAAAGCTTATATTAAAAGGAATACAACGCAGTATTTATTTTCTCAACATTTTAAACATTATTTTGTTGAACAAAAATACTAAAGTAAAAAATAATAAACAAATAAACGCACTCTCTTAGCAAAGGAAGTTTCATTTGAGAACTTTCTTAAACTACACTATGATTTAACGACTTCTCTGCAAAAAAATCTTTTCTTGTGGGGTACACACATAACTTTAAAGATGGTGTCCATTTGTTTCTTGACAAAGACCCAATCGGTAATAAAAAAACCACTTCACGTTTTGAAACATGTCTTCTGATTTCGGCAGTAATTATGTTCCTTAGATCCTGAAGGTCGGTCGGTAATGTAGCATAGACCTTACTCTTTATATATATCCATAAAAAAGTCAAGGGGATTAAGATCCGGGGATCGTGGTGGCCATTCAAGTGCACCTCTTCGACCAATCCATTTATTTGTAAAAATTTGATTTAAATAGTTCCGTACTGGCAATACATAGTACAGTGGAGAGCCATCTTACTGAAACCAAATTCTTTCATCCAAGTCATTTGGATTGTTATTTGGAAATAACCCCTTAAATTTGAGAGCAGGTCATCCGTGTGCATAGAAAGATATAACTGCCCACCAAGATTACCATTCAGAAAAAATGGCCCTACCACTCGATCTCTAATACTCCCAGCCCATGCGATTAATTTTTGTAGATGTTGCGTGTGAGTTTCCCGCATCCAATGTGGTCAGACCAATAACGACAGTTGTGATTATTCACTTCACCATGCAAAGAGAAAGTACATTCATCCGAAAAGAGAATCCATTGCAACTGTATCTGACCATGGCCAATGAAGTCCATCATTCGTTCACAAAAATGAATTCGTCGGTCTGGATCTTCATCAGTCAATTTTTGTAGCATTTGCATCTTGTAAGGGTGCATCTTTGTAGTTTTTAAAACCTTTAAAACAGTTCTATGACTGACCACATTATCGCGCGCTAATTGTCGTGCCGAAATGATGGGGTTTTCTTGAATAACTAACAAAACGTTCAGCTTTGTATTTTCGTCAACTGCCTCTCTTCTTTGTCTACGAGCAAGGAAAAGTACAAGTAGTTTACTAATGTGGACGCTAACAAATCAAGCAGGTAGCTAAATTCGAGACTAAGACACAAAAGATTTAGAAGCGTTTTTCATCAACGATAAGACCTGGCTTGCTGATATAATAAATGCACGTTATCAATACGACACATTTTTATCTACCGATGATTCAAGGATTGTCGAAATTAAAAAGCATTTAGTGAGTGTAAGAAACACAGAAGATAAAGATTTTGTCCTTAAACGATAAGATTAGGCTTGTTGCAATAATAAATGTATGTTATCACTACGGTACATTTTTACCAACCGGAATTTCAATCATTTTCGAAATTAAATACCATTGAGCGAGAAAAAGTTGTTCATTTAGGTTTTTCCACTTTATTTTTCAAATGCCCGAGAAAATAAATACTGCGTTATATTCCTCTTAATACAAGCTTTCACACATTGTATCACTTGACCTACCCTTATATTTAAAAAAAAAGTTAGGGGTGGCTTCACCCTCGGGGGTGGATATATAGAGAAACTATAACCCCCAGATTGAGGGTTGGAAACTTTTATAAAGAATGCCTATCATGATTTACTCCCGGACTTCACCCATTTGAGTTACAGTATTTATTCCACTTAGAGTATCCACTCTATATATATATATATATATATATATATATATATATATATATATATATATATATATATATATATATATATATATATATATATAATAGCAGGTACTGTATCTGGGAAACTATCCATCGTAGAGGCTTCCGTAAAAAAAAGTTAACTAAAACGGCCAATACAAAAACCTGGAAAATATTTTCATGTTCCTGAAATGGCCGCTAGGGGGCGTAACTGCAATCTTGAATCTAAAAAAGTGATGCTTCTGTGAATTCTGCTATATTAACCTAATAAAAAATAACTGATCTTTAAAGTCGAGGATAATCTAAACTTTTTTTGTTTGTCAGTTTTTGACGTATCTATAATAATAAAGTGGTGGGGGATATTCAAAGGTTTCCTTAAATAACTCCCTGTATCTTCGAAGCGGTTAAGTCGATTTTAACATACTTGGGCGCGTCGACATGAGCTGTTCTTGGGCTACAATGTTATAATATTTGAAGTGTTGTTAGTTTCACATGTGGTCGCTAGAGGGCTTTGCTCGACATTCCGACAGAAACGGTTAATTTTCGCAAAGAAATTAAATGCATTGGTATGACTTTTTTTCATGAACAAGTGGCTAAATGATGCCTAAACAAGCTCGCGTATCTCGATATCTTGTTCCTAACCTAAAATATCGGCCATAGAAGACTTGATACTAAAATCCCTTAAATTTTTATTTTTTTTTAACGATGTTTTTCTAGAGTTGTTTCAATTATGTAAGTTGTGACCCTAGAAAGGACCGGTTTAAAGGAGGAAGATTTTTAATGCCCCCGTAAATGCTCGAAATGCTGACCATCACGCTCTATGCATTGCTGAATCCTCTCATGACTAGACAAAACTGCAGCTTCAATTTCGGCTCTCGGTATGTTACGTATTGCGTTACGAATCCGGTTTTTCATATCTTCTCTAGTAGTAGGTTGAGTCCGAAACACGATGTCCTTTAAGCGCTCGCATAAATAAAAATCGAGGCAAGTTAAGCCTGGCGATCGCGGAGGCCATGGAAACAGACTTCCTCTTCCAATCCACCGCTGTTGAAATAGTGCATTATTATGCCCTCGCACATTAATAGCAAAATGTGCTGGGCAATCATCCAACTGCAAAAACAATTTTTGCCTTGTTTCCAGAGGCACATCTTCCAACAACAACGGTAATTGATTGGCCAAAAAGTCAAGAAATACATTGCCATTTAGGGGTTGCTCAAAAAAATATGGCCCAATAATTCTGCCTCCCAGTATACCACACCTTACATTTAAACTCCAACGTCCTTGGCGCTGAACTTCATGCAACCAATGGGGATTTTCTGCAGACCAATAATGCATATTGTGCAGATTGACTCTCCTGTCACTACTGAAGGTGGCTTCATCGGTCCAAATAATTTGAAATAAAAATTCTCTATTTTCGCGTATCATGCCTAACATCCAATGGCAATAGTCTAACCTTCGATCAAAATCTTCGTCTTTCAAGGCCTGATGCAAAACGACATGATATGGATGCATTCTTAAAGTAATTAAAAAAAGTTTAAACGAATACCTATATATTTTGATGGCCATTAGAACTTACCTATGGACCTTCAAAATATTTTGAACCGTTGTCCGTGATATGCCCAACTCAGTAGATAATGCTCTTGTGCTAACATGAGGATTTCCTTCAATACAGCCCAGTACATGGTTAATATTTTCTTGTATTCTTCTAAAATTTTTTGCCGTTGAAACGTAGGCCGAAAACTACCATTGGCTCGTAAGCTCGCCACTAATCGGGGAAAAACTCTTACATCGCAAGGACGCCGATTTGGATATCGACCCGCGTAAACTCTTCTAGCTGCTGCGGCATTCTGAAGACATTCAAAATAAACCGCAAGCATATCAACATCTTCATTATTCGTAAAACGCATTTTGAAATCACAAAGATTGCTCGAAGTAACGCGAAAGTATTGACAACTATTGACAATTTGAGGATTATGTGTGTTTAGTGTAGGTATCTGTTTCCATTGCCTGCTTCTATTAATTGTATTTTTCGTATATATCCATAGTGAATATGCATTTAAACAAACAAAAAATAGGCCTTTCGTATAACTTTTAGCATTTCTTACTTGCCCGTAGTAATTTCAAAAAGGGTGATCTTATTTTGGTGTATAAATTTACAAACATTTAAAATCGCAATTCCTAGTAATTTCAAAAAGGGTGATTTTATTCTGGTGAATAAATTTACAAACATTTAAAATCGCAATTTCTAGGTAACCTATTCAGAGCCGAAATTGAAGCTGCAGTTTGGTCTAGTCATGAGAGGCTTCAGCAATGCATAGAGCGTGATGGTCAGCATTTCGAGCATTTACGGGGGCATTAAAAACCTTCTTACTTTAAATCGGTCCTTTTTAGGGCCACAACTTACACAATAGAAATAATTCCAGAACAATATAGTTAAAAAAAAAAATTTTTCGTACAAAGTTTTCTTTGGCCGATATTTTAGGTTAGGAACAAGATATCGAGATGCGGTTTTCGCGAGCTAGTTAAGGCATCATTTAGCTACTTGTTCATGAAAAAAAGTCATACCAATGCATTTAATTTTTTTGCGAAAATTAACCGGTTCTGTCGGAATGTCGAACAAAGCCCTCTAGCGACGACATGTGAAACTAACAAAACTTCAATTATTTTAACATATGTAGCCCAAGAAAAGCTCTTTTCAGCGCGCCCAAGTTTCTTAAAATCGGATTAGCCGTTTCGAAGATACGGGTGGGTGATTTAAGGAAACCTTTGAATACCCCCAACCACTTTATTTTTATAGATACGTCAAAAAGTGCCAAACAATAAAAGATTATCCTCGACTTCAAAGATCAGTTATTTTTTTGTTAGGTTAATATAGCAGAATTCACAGAAAAATCACTTTTTTAGATTCAAGATTGCAGTTACGCCCCCTAGCGGCCATTTCAGAAACTTAAAAATATTTTTCAGGTTTTTGCATTGGCCGTTTTAGTAATACCTTTTTTTTGCGCAAGCCTCTACGATGGATAGTTTCCTAGATACAGTACCTCGCATTCTTAGTTGGCCACCCTGTACAATGCCAAAATGAAACTGAATTTTTTTTATTTAATTGGTCTTCAATAATTTAATTCTACTCAACAATTACAATAAGTTTGTTAAGAATTTTCACTTTTTGTTTATTACATATTTTAGTGGTTTAGGATGCACTTGCAAATAATTAATGTAGGTAATGTTCAATGCAAAAACAAAGTCAAAATACGTAGTTTATAATGTTTAATGCTTACGTAAAATTTTGAATCAGTTCGCCGTTTAAACTTTCCTCGTCCGGGGTTAGAACTCACATTCCTTGCATTATCAGTCCGATTTCTTGACCATACGGCCACTAGTTTCATTTATATTTAACGTATATTGTTAGCGTATTAAAATGCAACCATTTTTATACATTTTTAGTTCGATAATCATGTTGAAACTATGTATATATACGTTTTTTACGATTTTAATTTTTTATTTTATTATTATTGCTTATTTTTATTTCTCGAGCCTCGTTCAACTTGAAATTTCATATCTAATACTTTTTCATGCGTGTAAGAAATTTCAAACGCACACGTATACGCTCACGCATACGCACACGCACAACACTTGATGTAGGCACAATAGAATCAGAAATAAAAGTATTATATACAACATACTGACTTCTGCCATTAAGATAAGATATGAACAATGTCAACAGGGACACGGTAAAACCTATATCGTGAAGCCTTGTAAGGACCTACGTATCACGGATTTCACATCACTTTCTGAAATTTATATAATTACTATTATCATGGATGTTGTGGGGTTGTAAACTCTAATAACATGGTCTCTGACGGCATTCACTATTAGTTCAGGAATTGTAAAAGTATTATCGCCATAATGCATATTTCCCGGAATACAGGAACTCGTTTTATTTTAACTTACGTATTTCCAATAGTATATTTTGGATTAAAAACGATAAGGGTTGTTTACTGGTCGAAGACAATGGTTGGAGATTGAGACGTTTGTGATGTTTGAACTATTTTTCGTCCGAAAATCAAATTGGTAGTAAAATTTTACCACCAATTTTTCTTTATTCTTAATTTTATGTTATTACAACTAATTTTTGTCCTGATGACAAAAAATTGAAGGAACTTTTTAATGCCGAATAGCCCAATAATCAATTAAAATTTTTTATTAATAGCTAAATTTTCACTATAAATTTCAATCATTTCCAAAATAATTCTCTTACTTAAAAATTTTTCATTAGCGAAAACTTGTACATTATTAAAATTAAATTCATGACTACTAGATACAGAATGCTCTGTAAAACTACAAGTAAGTTTTTTTAATTTACAATCACTTTTATGTGAATTTATCGTTAAATCTAAATTACGGGAGGTTTGTCCTTTACAACATGAATTGCTATTTAAACAGTTAATTTTGTAAACTACTTTAGACCTTTTTAATATACGAATTGTATCTATTAGTTTAGAAAATAATTTTTGTAAAGTATTAATTAATCAGTTTTATTGTAATTTTGTATTCATTATTTAATATATTTTTAAATATATTTAAGTTTTTTTTGGGTTAAGTATATTTAAAAATATATTAAATAATGATTACAAAATTACAATAAAACAGATTAATACCTTACAAAAATTATTTTCTAAACTAAAAGCTGAAATTGCTATATTAAAACTATCTTACATAGTTTACAAAATTAACTGTTTGCTGTTCCTGTTATAAAAATTCACATAAAAGTGATTGTAAATTAAAAACACTTACTTGTAGTTTAACAGAGCCATTCTATATCTTTTAGCCATGTATTTGGTATTACTAATATAAGTTTTGGCTAATGAAAAATTTTTAAGTAAAAGAATTATTAGGGAAGTGATTGAAATTTATAGTGAAAATTTAGTTATTAATAGAAAAACATATCGAAGGTTTAAATATCACTTATTCCAATTTATTAAATTATTATAAAAGTAAGTTTAGAAATAGATAAATTTATATTATTTTCAATTTAATTAATCTTTTACATGATCAAAACAATTTTTTTTTGTCTATATTAATAAATCAATATGTTTTCACATATAGATTTAATTAAATAATATCTTGTTAGAAAGTTTAGTGACAATGTCAATTAATTCTTAAAAAAACCAATAATTCAGTAAGTTTCTAATTTTCTCCAATTTTATATTTATTTTAGTATTTTAGATCCTGTAGAAGCAAATGTATCTAGCGAAAGCTCGATCAGAATAAAAAATTAAAATGAATAATACGAAAAATGTCCAAACTCACGAATAAAGTTATTATTTATTAATAGCTTACATATACAGTATTGTTGCTATAATCCGGATCAATTAAAACCAGACCAATCCGGATTTTCAAATTATTTGGATTATTATGGCATTTTAAAGTCCACTTTTAAAATAATATAAAAATATGTAACATGCTATATTCAAGCAAAGTAAGCAGTATATTTATTAAAAAAAAAATAAGACAAATGAAAAAAATATCCTATAGAGTACAACATAATGTGTACTACATACATACAACGAAATATGAAGCATTAAAAATAACTAATCAATATTTTCCTCACCTTCTTCCGCATTATTTCTTCATTTAAATTTTGTCCACCCTCTTTTACATTTTAGCTTTCGTTGCTAAAAATTCTGAGTTTATTCTCCATCCTTGGATACTCTGCTTTATTTTGAAGTTTTTGTCTTTTCCCTGGTCCAGCAATACATTGAACAATGAACCTTCAAGTAAAAAAACAAAATTAAAAGCCTATCGGTTGCGATAAAACAGCAAGAAGATATGTAACAATAAAAGAGTTACGATCGTTCTTTTTGTTTTTGCTAGTTATCTTTTAATTTTATCGTATTTTTTTCTAATGTCGTTTATCGCTTATCCTACTCGATACTTAATGGCTACAGATTTTCCACTAACTACGTGTTTTAGCTCGTCTGTAATATTTGACTTCTCCTTGAGACTGTTTGTGTTTGCGTTTAATAGGTGCAATTTTCGTTGAAAGAGCCCGCTGAATCTAGATTATCACAACACTACTGTCTATATATGTATGTATATATATCTATATAAAAAAGCATTAAGAATTTTTTCGAACTCGTATTGAGTTAGTTTATTGTTTTAGCTTTTACATTGTCGTCTACTTTGTTATGAACGTATTAAAAAATAGGTTGCATAATTCTCCTAAAAAAAATACTAGGTATTAAAATTATTTCGTTTCTTTTCACTTCCACTTTGTAGGTTGGAAATTCGTGTGTTGTTTTACACCGGATATTTATATATATATATATATATATATATATATATATATATATACAGGGTGTTTCAAAAATCGTTCTGTATTAAAAATTAACGTTAGTTTGGTTAATAAACATATGTCCGAAAATGCCTCCTTAACAAGATACGGCCCTGTAAAAGTGGCCCCAAAAATCCCTTTTTTTTTAATTATCTCTGAAACGGTTTAAGATAACTAAATGAAATTTAGACCAAAAATACCCTTGATTAGGCCATAAAAGATAGTGCTGACAAATTTTTAATATTTTGTATACGAGCGTCGCTACAGAGGGGGGGTGGGTGCCACTTATTTTGTCCCCAAACTGTTTTTTATGGGCATATTTTTAATTTAGGCAAAAATAGTATTTTTTAAACAATATATCACAAAAAAGATACTCTTGTTGAAAGTCAAAAAAAACTACTGGTTTTAGAGTTATTTAAGGTTTTAGCAAGTAATGCTGACCGAATTAATAAATTATTTAAAATGAAACAATTAATAATTTTCATGCGTGAGAACCAACTACCTCAGGGAACAATGATTGTTTCAGAAACAACTATGAGGTAACAATATTATAAATGATTTAGAACTTAAAAAAGGTTTTAATTGTATGACATTAACACAGAACAGACAAAGGAAACCCTAGAAATTAGCGGAACGTTTTTTGAAACACCAGTATATATATATATATATATATATATATATATATATATATATATATATATATATATATATATATATATATATACGTTTCGGTATTACAATGTTCTCTGAAGAGAAATACCATTTTCAAAGCTTAAAATTAAATTATAATTTAAACAACTGTCTGAAAATTCTTTTAGTTACCATAAAACAAAAATCTTTTTCAATACTGTCACAGATTTCAAGTAAAAACCAGGTATACAGACAAATTTAAATTATCAAAATTATGAAATTGGTAAAATATAAGACATAAAATAATAA
>JARFJB010001926.1:222500-257500 GCA_036346205.1 Vesta saturnalis
TTAGTTCTTGAATCGAACCAGATCGATTGCCTGAAAGTAAAACGTGGTAGAAGAACAAAAAAACCAAGCGTGACAAAAGCTCACATGTTTTCAGTATTTCCTATATATCCGATACAAATCGTTTGCACCCACTAATTATAGTGATTCGGCACAAAATTTAGAAAAATGTAATAAAACCGATAATCATCGATGGGCTAAATAAAGTCCAGAAATTTACATTTGTCTTTTAGGAAACACAAAATGGCTTGTCTTTCGCCAAGCACAGACTGGAAGGAAGTGAAATTAAAAGTCAAATATGCGAATGTCAAACGGATATATACCAGTGACACCCAACACATGAAGTTGAAATATAACTTATAAGTGACCATCAAAATGTTTACCTAACCACTACAAAAAATGTTTTTAATTGTGAAGCGTAATATATTCAAGAAACTACAGAGATAAGCTTAGAGAATGTTATTATTTTTAGAAAAATAGAGAATTTAAAGAAACACGAGCAATTCATTAATTCTACTAGATCGCAAAAATTTACTTAATAGTACAGCAAAAGTAACGAATGTAACAATATATATTATTTCAATGTTCGGTTTAAAATTGAATTAGGTATACTAACCTAACTATTTGGTAATAATGAATTTAAAATTCACGAAATGCTACGTAACAAATAACATTTAAACGAGAAATGGAAAAATAACAGCATTGGCGTCGATCAATGACTTTTTTGAGTATTCAGTGGTATTATTTCATGAAATAATTTTTTGGATCGGGCTCTGAACAAACGGAATTTGTTTAAATCACCTTATTTCTTAATTTTTATTTGGCCTATAAAACAAAATAACAATGAACCTTTTATTTTAACTAATAAATAGATTTTTGTTATGAAAAATATTTGAGCTTTACGCTTTAACAAATAAGGTGACATTAACAAAGTTTTGCTTATCAATCAAACTCTTTGGACCACACTGTGTATATATATATATATATATATATATATATATATATATATATATATATATATTATATTTAAGTTAAAATCTATTCTTAAATTTGGTAAAACGATCAGTGTGTTGGAATGAACTCAAAACCACTTGTCCCAAAAAACTATATATTTATCTTCTGATTAAAATCCTACAGACATATATGTCTTAATTGCATCAATTAATTACGCAATCAGCATCAAGGGGAAGCTACAATTCTGAGTGTAAACACTACATATATAAGTTATTATTATATTCTACTTACTAAAAATTGTCTAAATCATTTATTCTGCACTTAACGTCTATACGATCAAATTGAAAATCCAAGTGTGAAATATATTAACAAATGAATAAGTAAAATCAACAAACCACAATTTATACATTTTCTTACAAACAAAATTAAAAATATATACGAGAATATAATTTACATGTCACATGGTCCGTAAATGATTACTTTCATTGGTTAAAATACAAAAACAAAATCGCAGAATAGGCTATTAAATCGGTGACAATTTTATCACCGCATGTTGACTGTGACATGATTTTAATGAATAAAATAGTTTACTGTCAAAGTGACAAATCGTTTAAAATTGTGGACTTTAAAAAAATTTATTCTCTATTAAAGTTCATTATATTCTCTTACCAAATATAACACGAGTTACGATTAAAATCGATAATACCACTCGTTAAATCCTTTGCACTCGTTCAATTTTCATCGGTGTTAACTCGAGTTATCATCGATGATAATTATAAGACTAGTTATATTATCCCCGATAATAGTATGGTTGGAGGTTGTTGCCACTATATACAGGGTCTGCCACGACGACCTGAGTCGATATGTAGATGGGAAACAATTCAAAATATTTATTTGAAAATTTGTATACAGTGGTTATTTAAAAATCTAATTTAACTAAAATATTTTCAGAGTTAGCAGCTTCCGGTTATACCGGAAGTAGACCCTAACTCTGTTATTTTAAATGGAATGTACTCATTTTTATTATATTTTTAAAATCTACGTTAAATTTATGATAGTTTGTATTATTTATTTTTTTATTTATTGTTTATTGGTGTTATTGCAGGAAGCTTACACACGTCAATATTAATATAAATTAACAATAATAATACAATTAATTACATTATTAATAATAAATTACAATATTATATAATATCATCTAAGTATTCACGGTAATTGTAGTACGCTTTCTGTATTAATAAATTTTTTATTGCTGCTTTAAATTCCCTCAATTTTAGTTTTCGTGTAACTACACTTAGTTTATTAAAAAAAGTTGGACCGTAGTAATTTAAAGAAAATCTGCTTTTATTCAGTTTATTCCTAGATAACTCGATATTACTTTTATTTCTAGTATTATACCTATGTACATCAGAATGTAAAATATATTGCTCAATATTATCATATGTATGTAATAAACTTGATATATATATATATATATATATATATATATATATATATATATATATATATATATATATATAACATGATGCTGTCATTATTGATAAATTTACAAAGTGAGAACGGACATCTGCTCTGTAATGAAGATTCAAAATTGCTCGTATCGCTTTCCTTTGAATTGCAAAAACACTTTATAAGTGAGTAGAATGTCCCCATGATAAAATTGAGTACGTAAATACATTTTGAAATGTGCCGTAATAAGCTATCTTAAGAGTTTTTAGATCTACAATATTTTGTCAATTTCTTAACAAGTATATAGATTTAGATAATTTGGTAGTCAAGCAATCTACATGTCTATTCCAGGTCAAGGTGGAATCTAGAAGGACACCTAAAAATTTCGCATAGATTGTTAGCGGTAAACCATTGTGTAGTCCTTGATTGCGTGCTAAACATTAGTTCTTGCGCACCATTAGTGTCATGATTTGTATTTATCAATGTAGTATCGTCGGCAAATACAATAAATGAAGCATTTTTATCACATTTTACAATATCATTAACGTAGATGATAAATAAAAGGGGCCCTAACACAGACCCAATTACAACATTTTTAGTTATTGAATATGCGTTTCTATAACATACAATTTGCCTACGTTGTGTAAGATATGATTGTAGCAACAATAGCGCCCTCGGAGCGACACCATAGCACTTTAATTTATATAAAAGTATTTCATGTGACACACAATCAAAGGCTTTGCTAAGGTCACAAAAAGTACATCCAACAACATTCCCTAATTCAAAGTTATTTACTATTTGCTCAATTAACGCATTAATAGCAGTACATGTTGATTTCTTTTTACGAAAACCGAACTGCGAATTATTAAACATATTATTTACTTCAAAAAATTTGTACATTTTATTTTTGATAATGGTCTCAAAAATTTTTGAAAACACAGGCACCAAGGAAATCGGACGGTAATTTGAAACTGAATTTCCATCTCCCTTTTTAAATAGAGGAATCACTTTTGAAAATTTGAGGCAGGCTGGAAATGTATTTTTTTTGATACAAAGATTAACTAATTTAGTAAAAGGGATATTTATTTAATCTTTGACATATTTAACTATATTGTTACTTATACCATAAATATCATAGCTAGAATTTGATTTAAGTTTGCTTAAGATTTCCTCATTTCAACAAAAGTTACTTCTTCCAAAGTAAAGGACAATTCAGTTTCAATCGATTTATTTAAGTATTTTTTGTAAGTATCCGAATTATTATTTAACTGTGACACAATTTGTAAGGGAGTATTAACAAAATATTCATTAAACTCAATTGGATCAATTTCGGCAACTTCTTTAGAATGTGTGTTTTTTTTGTATTTATTAAACCCCACATTTTTTTAGGATTATAATAGTTGGTACTTAGATAGTTTACATATGCTTTTTTTTCAATCAGTTTTAATTTGTATTTTTTCTATAAGAACGATATTCGTTAATATTTGCGGTTGTCGGATATAATTTTGTTGCATCCCTTAAAAAATCTACTTTGTTTCTCATCACTTTTAATTCGTTATTAAACCAATAGATGTTATTATGAGATAAATCGCGTAATTGATTGCGTTCATAATAATATTTATAAAAAAGCGAAATTTGGTCTCAATATCTAAGTCATTATTTATAAAACTCCAATCTTGGATTTGCAATATGTTATACAAATTATGCAGACCTATTTTGGTTATTGGACGAATAATACGAGTCTTTCTATTATCAATTTTATTAGAGGTGTAACAAATTGGTACAGAACAGTAAACGGCTTTATGATCAGATAATTCTACATCGTGTACTGAGAATAGTCCCATGTTTATATCTATATAACTTACAATGTTGTCAATACAACTTTCTAATCGTGTATTTTCTTGAATTCTGTGTTTAAAGTTAAAGGAACCAAACAGATCCGCATTTTTGTACATTTCTTATCTTTAAAATGAATATTAAAATCACCGCCTATTAAAATAGCTTGTTTTAAGTTTAGATTTCTGAAAATATTTTCAAAAACATTTAAAAACGAACAAAAATCGCCTTGTGGCGAACGGTATACACTAATTATGACAGTATTTGATTTTACAATTTTAATAGAACATAATTCACAATCCAGCTCCACACTTAAACAGTTTATATTTTGCATTATTTCAAACTCAATAGTTTTCCGGACAAGTATACATACTCCTCCGTGTTTGTACTTATCTCTACAAAAAGGTGTAGCTACTGCATAACCACATAAGGTAAAAAAGTCAAAAAAACGGTAATCTTGCCAGTGCTCACTTAAGCAGATTGCGTCGTAATGATTATTTAAATACAGAAAATGTTCAAGTTCCTGAATTTTGTTATTAATTGACTGAATGTTCAAATACATAACCTTAAGTTTATCAGTCGCGTCATTAAGTAATTTATTACTAACTATCTTACTGCATGATTTCTTCGGTAGGCTTCCGAAAAAACACATAATCTTTAATTACCACTCCTTCGGGCCACTTATCAGCGTCAAACAGTAGGTTTTTATTTTGGGAACTTACTCGTATCTTGAAACTACTGTTATTACCTTTGTTCACAAGTTTTTTAATTTGTAATTGTAACTTGGGCCAATTTTCGTTTAAAAGTTCTGTTAACGTTTCTTCTTTTACTTCACCTTTGATATGGCCAACATAGATGTTTGGCAATTTTTTCAACACCTTGTATTTTTTTCGAATTAACATTTGTATCTTTAATACATTTTGTACTTGATTTTGTAATAATTGATTATTTACCTCCAACAGCACTTGCTCGGGCAACCGGTATTTCCTTAAACTTCGCGTTATCAGTTTGACGGTTATTAATATTGGAACCTTGAGGTTTACTATCATTGCCAACAGGTAATTTCTTTAAAACATTTTTCTTTGAGTCACTGTTTATATTTGTAGATGTCGACGTTGGTAGAGAATGTTTTGAAAATTGTAATTTTAGCAAATTATTAACTTCCACTTGATCACTTACTCTTTTTTCTAAATGAAAGTTAAGATGCTTTAGGGAGGAATTTTCACGTTTAAGAAAACTGTTTTTACTTTTCACTGGAACACACTTTAGATTTTCACAATCAAACACAACCACATCATTGTTGCAATCGTGATCGTCATCAATATTTGTACCGTTTTGTATGTTATCACTTGAAAAATTCAGTCCGATAATTTCGTTTAATATTATATTGTTACTAAGACTCGGTGGTAGTTTTCCCGACACTAAGATATCAATGAAGTCACTCTTTTTTAGTTTATTCAATTCGGAATTTAGAAGTGGGTTTACACTGGTCGCCATAACTCAATTTATAAATTGGACGTTTAAGCGGTTGAAAGTTGACACTGACACTTATAAGTAGGGCGTGGTTAATTAAATAAGGCCGTTAAACGCCACGGTCTGTATACTACTACCGTTGCCCCATAACCCGGCTTGTAGGCGTTACGTTACAAGCGAGCAGGGGGAAAGCCTACGTCACTCAGCGACTGTTTGAACGGCCGGTGTATAGTGAAAGCCTGTGAGTGCATGCCGTTCGCAGTTGGAGAGAGTATTTGTTATATTAGTTATTACATTATTTTCGCGAAACTAAAATTATATTGTTAAAATCAGACAAATAATTAAAAATCTTACCAAGAAGATGACAAAAAAAATTCTGGAACTTAACACAGATATACCAGAAGAAGTAATTAAATGTTTTTTTCAGCAGCGCACCTATATTCGAATGAAATATTTAAATCATAAAAAGAAGGTTAGCATGATTAGTCGAAAAAGAAGTGGTGATTTAATTACCGACAAAGTGCAACGCAAACTAACAAAAATTGTTAAATAACTTCTTAGCTAAACAAATAGTAGAGAAACATCGGGAATTTAAACGAGTTCTGACATTTCAATTCAAATTTGTAATTCATTTGTAAGCCACAACATTACAAATGTCAATTGTAATTCCAGTCTAATACAAATTAAAAAGTAGAAGTAATTCAAACCAAACGAAATTCAAAAATTCATTTTTAGTATGTTTTGCGTTGCTGCTAAGCAGATAAATTGAAATTGAATAATGAACTACTTAATTTTTAAAAATGTACATTTTTTATTAATACGGTTAAATAACATTTATTATTAATCTGCGTTGTTGTTTGTAATATAGTTACTTATGTCCTAAATAATAATAATGGTTTGCCTTATTGTGTCATTTTCGTTTGAAAACAGCATACCTCTGTTTACCACAATAACATATGAATTACGGAACTGCTACATTTAGTTAAGATAAATATTGCTTGTTCTTTTAATTAATTAATTATTACTAAGTTCCTTTACATTAACGCAGTGATAATTTATGTACTGGTTATTGTTATTCCCATAACAGTGCTCTAACACCTAGCTTAAAAGTCGCTGACCGACGTCACACGGTGTTGACCTATAAGAGGGTTCTCAGCCGATGAGGCAACCGTAGTAGTATACAGACCGTGGTTAAACGCTACACATTGGGAACATTCAACTTACGTTATAGGCGACACGTTAATTTTGACTACCTGAAGGCAATTAACACAATTTTAACAGTTCTACTACTAAGAAATTGATAGTATACAATCACATAACACATAATGCAAATTTTGTACAAAAAATACCATGTCTAAATTGCACCGTTTTTGAGTTAATTTTCTTCAAAAGGAGAGGGAGAGGGGGAGGGTGAGGGGGAGGGAGATGGAGAGGGAGAGGGAGAGGGATACATTATCTTTCTACACTATTTTTACATATTCTTTGCCTTGCTAATACGCAGCTTCATCATTTTTGTTTTCATTATATAACACTCCATATCGAGTTTTGCTTCTTTTATTTGCTTTATTAACGGCTCCAATCGCTTCTATCGCTCTTCCACACTCACTACTGTTTTTTCTTTACTTTCTCTTTCTACCTTACGTACTTCTACTACTAGTTACGTCATTTCTGCTAATCAACAGTATACTGAATCTTGCTCACACACCACGTCTACTTCGCCACGCTACGAACGCACGCACGGACGTACGCACGCCCCCACCACACACTCACGCACACGCCACACACCACGGACACACGCGCACACACGCACACACGCACACACGAACACACGCAGTCACGCATACACGCACACACGTACACACACGCACACACACACACACACACACACACGCACACACGCACACACGCATACACGCACACACGGACACACGCACACGTACACACGCACACACGCACACACGCACACATGCACACACGCACACACGCACATACGCACACACGCACACTCCCATACGCGCACGAGCAGAGAGTTTAAGTACGAAACTAAGGGTCGTGTTTGACGTTTCAGCTAAGTCGTCTACTGTATTGTCCCTCAACGATCAGCTGCTTATTGGACCCGAACTTCAGCAGGATATTTCACCACTTTTGGTGCATTTTCGTCTGCATTCATTTGTTTTGACCTGTGACATTTAGATGATTATTAATTATATATATTAATTCACTAAATTTTCATATAAATACCGTAAGTGCAAGAATTTTTTGGATAGTTTAATGTGTAATCACGAGTGCTGGTAAAGCCGATTTGTTAAGCAGTTTTGAGAAATTATGCAATAATTTACTTCGCATGAATGGTATTCAATTGGAGAATTGCGTTTTAAAAAACTAAGAATAGTATATTCATAATTTGGGATTTAATTGGCCAAAAATTATGATTATCAATAGAAAGTAATTAAAATTCTTAAATCAATAGTTTACTAAAATCACATTTGTACTCGTAAATATGTTATCAATTATAGGTTCATTATTATCAAATACAAAGTGATCTTTAATAACGTGATTTTAACGTTATTGGAAGAATGCTTATTTAAAATAAACTCTAGACAAATTGCATTCATATTTAGTTGCGGCTGTACGTTTGGGTTTTTTAAATTTCGTTATTATAAACCATTTAATATAATGTTGTAGCAGTTTGAGCGTAACTGCTTAACCATTTTAGGTAGAATTATTTGCATTGCGCTTCAACGTGACTTACCTAGCCCTATCTTTTTTTTAAAATGAAAGTCTGGTACTAGTTCCGTTGTTACCCGTTATATGTATATACATCCCGCTATCATTCTTGCGTCCTTCAAAAAACCAATCTTACTGCGTCGCCTAGAAATACGTAGTTTAGAATAAATCCGATTGAGTATATTTTTACAAAATTTAATTTCCTGTCGATTGCACTAATCAGAATTAACGTACCTTAATAAACAATGAATTATATACATTTTCAATTCCCCAGTACTATCAACTCCGTCCAATCATTTACCGCTACTGCGTCCGTTTAATATATTTTTACAGGTCATCGTATCCTACTGCGTCCGTACGTAGTTGCCACATGTACTAGCTGTATATTAAAACATTTGTACTACTGCGTTTATCTATAATATTACAAATGACCATCTCACCATATCACACTTATCGACGATCATTTTTTTTAAACCGCTTATAGTTTGATGGTGATACCACCAGATTAGACGTAGTGAGGTGTTTTCTTTGATCCCGAAACATACTTTCTGGTTAGAAATTATGTACCCTTGCATATTCTACCACTTGTAAAAGGTGAACAACGTAATATTATTTTATCTACTATCAACATGTAATGTCAACTTTTATGTCATTTAATGACATATCGTAATGTCTTATTTTACCGCACTAGTACGGTAAACTATCACTTTACCGCACTATTGCGGCAAAGTAAAAGTGAGAATAAAATAAATACTAAAATAAAATCTAACAAAGTTTATTACACTATTTATTATAAACATTAATAATGGAATCCTTGTAAATATCTTCATCTGAGCTCATTTTCAAAACTGTCTATAGAAATAATATTGACAATCTGAGTTTGATTAAACTTTACAATGACAATTATATAATACGCCTGCTTGGATAATACTATGCTTAATACATTTCGTTGATTGAATTACTTATTTCTTTATATAATTAAATCTGATAGTAGATAAAACGTTGTACGATATTCGTATCGTAATTTCATATTACGATACTTGCTGGGTTATCAAATTCGGCCTTCGGCCTCGTTTGACCATTTTCCCGTCGCGTATCGTAATACGAAATATTACGATATTTAAATGGTAAATAACTATTACAAAACACCACTATTTCATAATTTACAGTTATTGAAATAGCCGTCTTTTGCAAATTATAGCTTGCTTGTAATAGCTAAATGAGGGTTATATTCGTCAACTGAACGTCAATCTTCTCCTAATGAAAAGAAAATCTGATGTGGCCAGCACATAACTTGCAATTTCCTCATATGTTAAATGTACAAAAAGTAAGTTTTGTTTCTTACTTACACCTTACAACTTAAAAACTATAAAATTATACACGTGAGCAAATCTTTTGCCTGTAGAAAAATGATTTCAGTCATTTATTTCATCCATCTCAATCTACGTTATCGATGGCATCTACATCATTTGTCAGCTATGCTATCTGTCATTTTTCATCTGTGCCGTGTATCATTTGTTGTGTGTCATTTGTGTCATTTGCTTCATTTGCACCATTGACATTTCATCCATGTCATCAACAACATCTACGTCATCTACGACATCAGTTTCATCTACATCACCTACGTGGATTACTTTGGCCATCTACGTCGTTTAGGTCAACTACGTCATCTGCGTTGTGTAAGACTTTTGCACCTACGTCAACTACGTCATTTATATCATCTACGTCATCTGAGTCATTTAGTTATCTACTGCTAAATACGGCATCTTCGTTATTCATATTATCTACGTCACCTGCGCTGAATTAGCACCATTTGAATTATCTACGTATTTGTGCTTCTTTTACACTACTGGTTTGGGAACGTTAAAAAATAAATTAAGTTTCCCTTTATTTTAATTGATTTTAAGCAATTTATGTCAACTTCGCTGTTTTCGCCATCTACACTGTCTGCATATCAACGCCATTTCAACACTTCTTGCCATTTTCGTTATCTACGTAGTCTAGTCATCTATACCATCTACGTCCATCACATTACCACCGTTAATGAGGTGTTCTGTATCATCTCTCCCACCATCGTTATTCAACCCAATTAGTCATTTCAGCTATCTACGCGCGTACGTCCTGTATATCATCTATGTCGTCTATACTCGGTCAGCGTGATCTTAGTATAAGTCATCTACATTATGTACATGTACATCATTTACGCCACTAAAACTGTTTTATTTTCGTCTGTTACGCCATGCGCGACATGTATACCACCTACTCATCGCCATTCGCGTCGTACAGGTTATTCTAGTAATTTTAAATAATTTAGGGCTTCTATGTTGCTTACGTCGCGTCGTCTAGTTAATTTACGTCATAAATGCCATAGTCGTCTATGTCACCTACGTCGCATACGTTATCTACGTGTTTCCGGATTATATGTTGTTGGTCTCGTTTTTCATTACATTTTGTTCTCAGCTACGTCACGTGCCTTGCAATCATGTCTGGGTAGTTTATGGTGTGCAGGTTTTAAGGTATATCTTTCATATGGATTATGTTGACTAGGTTCTTTGTAATAACTGGTATATCAACCTTCATTTCCAATATCTTTATGCCGCATGCATCTTTCTGTTCTACATTTCCACATGATGCAGGGTACCGTTAGTATTAATTCGCACCTTAACCATTAGCTACGAATCCTTCACCGCATTCATTAGCCTTCGAATACTTAAATATAACACAATGAATGCTAGAGAACTTCTATTACAATTTATTATAGCGTATTTATTTTAAAATTTCAAAATTACCGATGAAGACGTTTTGATTTTTTTTTTAAACAAATAAAAGGGTCTATTCATACTTCCCTTTTTATTTCATTAAACCTATAATTTTTAGGATATTCAGCCATTGTTAATTGGTTACTATCAAGATTTTTGTGTTGGTACAACCCCAAAGAAAAACATTTAGGGGTGAGCCCTCCGGCTTTGAGCTAGCTTCTCGTTTGTACCTCTTCGACTAACGCCCTACACATACATGTAGCTTTTAAATCATTTCCTACCTCTATAAGGTAATGTAGTGACATAACACATTGTTCATAACATAAAGATGAAGCTTATGTGGGTTTCGTGTAACATCAAGAAGAGGTTTGATTGAAAGTGCAATCATTTAAAAACACTTAGAGCTGTTCACATTTTTTTTTCAAAAATATGGGACCAGTAATACTATTTCCTAAATTAATAACCTACACTGCAGGGTCCCATGATACCCAATTCCTAAAAACTTAATTCGAAGTAACTCTAAAGGCTACAAAATCTTTGAGAGCATAATATTGAACTTATGTGCATTGATTCAAACTCTGTTGAGAATTATTTAATAACATCTTGACGTTACCTGCATTAATTTAAGATTGAGAAAGGTTTGAAAGCCTAACACCGAAGTTACTTGCAATTACTAAAATCTGATAAGTAATTGAGCATCCAGTGGAGCAGTCAAGCAACGAAATTACTCAAATTAGAATTAACGAGCATTGCGCATTTACGATTCAACCTATTTATTGTAGTGTGGGAAAGAATCATCAAGAAAACCCAGGTGTTTGATAATTAATAAGTAGTTTTACACGTAAAATCTATAAATCACGGAAAACGAATAAAAAAAGGTTCGAAGTGAAAATACAGCAAAGTGCCATTAAATCAGATTATAGAGCGTACAAAATTATAAAGTCAAGGGATAAAGTAGGTAAAAATAAAAAGCAGTTTAACAACACATGAAAACAATAAAAGAACAAACAATTCAATCACACAAATGAAATCAAGATCAATATTAAAACATTACACCAACCATGTTGGTAAATGTTATTAATAAAATACTAAAATAAAATAATAATGCAGGTTGTTACACATAAAATTAAATAAGCAAGAAAATTCAATAGGCAAATTAATAAGATAATCGCATCAACAAAATGTAGATTCGTACAATTACAATAAATTACATTAAAAAAAATCAGTTTGTAAACAAAACAATTCTAAATAAGGAAATTAAATCAAGTACTGCTAGCAACTACTAGAAATTATTTAAAAAACTTCCTTTTAAAAGTAAGGTGGGAATAAAACAGTTTAGTTCACAACTGGGATGGTCAATAAACTAGCTGGAAAGTTTTTGCGCAACTATTTGAGTGGCCGCACTAGGGCCGACAGCACCTCTCTTTCAACAAATCACATTCATCTACACATTGCTTTAGTTTTAAAACAAAAAAAATTGGTTAATTTAATAGCTATAAAGTCGTAGATAACCAAATTGCAATTAGTGAGTAGCAGTTCGAAAATTTTTTTTCGTCATCTGGTCACATGTTTGATCATCTCTAAGTGATTAATACTTGTCAAAATAAATAAATTTAGTTTTTTCATGTTGAGTTATGAATAAGGGCGGAAAATGTTAATAACTAACAACAATTCTGAATCATATCAGTAATGCTCAAGAAACACCGTACAAGTCCTAACGTCGTAATGATTGTGTTATCGAGATAGTGTTGGAAAGTGAATCCTAACTTACTACTACTGTATGTAATTGAAGGACAAGTCTGTGTGATTTGTGAATGTTGCTAATTAAATGCTAATGTTACCAAGAGACAGCTCAACATAAAACTTGGATATCATTAATAATTAAATAGCATCTCTTGCAAATCTCTCCTATAGTAAAAGCATTTTCTAAAGTTATAGAATTGCTTGTTTTGGTTTTTAATTTACCTTTACGTTGGAATGTAGTAATCTTTCAATCTTTGAACTAGTGTTTCATTGTCATGAACACCTAAAGAGTTAACGACAGCTTCTTAAAATCAAGGCAGTTGCGAATATTTATCGTTATAAATTTGTTTACACGACTAATTATTAAAACTAACAAAAAATTTTACGTTTTTAACTTACTAAAACCGAAACAATAATTTATGTATTGCAGCAAATGGTTTATAATTGTTAAGAGTAACAAAAGAACGCCTAATAAAATTTCTCAAGCTACATCATTCACAGCTGAATAAACACTGACCAACTTCCCTCTTTTTTTGAGCAAGGACCTCTTTTAAAATCTAAAAGAGTATAACAAAAAGCAAGAATGATTACGTGGTATTCATTCGCAGAAAACTTCATATGTATTAAACTTCAGCGCAAGAAGAACTGGCATGACTTTGATTTCGCTGTAAGTTCAAAATGAAATATGATCATAACCGTTGTAAACTGTGATACTCTATCAAATTTCGTGAGTCTATGATTGACACTCTTTAGTTATCTTCAATTTCATGTTGATATTAAAATAATGAAATTTTTTCGTCTGCTTCCTACAATATATTAACTTTTTGACGAGTCAGTGTATGTTTCTAATGAAATAATTGTATATTTTCAGGACTTGAATACGTGTAAGTTTGAGAGTTTATTTCTTAAGTTAAATTACAGTAAACTAATTTGGTATTCAAATGTGCGACAAATAGTAAGGTATTACGCTGAATCTTTCCACTATAAGTTCGCTTGTACTACCATAGCCAATCAATGCGTGAAGTACATCATTTTGTATTGATGTAATTTTGTTGTTTTAAAGTATCTTCACCTAGGTGCGAGAAATATCACAACTATTAGAAATGTTGTGGTTATCGTTGAGTTTGGGCCTTCCCTTGCGGGGTAGTCAAAATAATCCCTGTCTCATTCATTTTTTATTTACAATCTTTCTCCATGCTATCGCTGCATACCTCCCTAGCTTGCGCAGGATTCATACATTGTCTCTGACATGCCGTTTTATTTTTAAAACTCCTTATCTTTCTTTATTTTACCATACATTCTACTGCATTCAGCCAAGTTTTACGCGACCTGCCAAGCGCGGTCTTACCTCTAACGTCACCCACATATATTTGCTTTGTTAATCTTGCGGTGCTCATTATTTCAATATGACCAAACCAACGTAGTGTATTACATATCTATCATCATCTTTTCTTCGCCACACTCTTTCATTATACATTCATTATTCATATTATCCCTTCTCGTTTTACACCGCATGCGCTTCTCAGGAATCTCATGCCCATGGAATTTATTTTCCTTTCGTGCTTTTTCTGACATACCCATGTCTCACTTCCATACAGTACTGTCGGGACAAACACGCCAATCCAATCACTTTTCTTTCAGTATTGACGCGTCGTCCAATCTCGCAGTCCGTTGTACCTACAGAGAACATTCTACCCGGATATACCAACTAGTCCACTTGCTCCACAATTTCATTATGCAGGGTAAATGCTCTATTTTTCTTGTCACCTTTGCGATTGAACACCACAATCTTTGCTTGGTTCACGTTTACCTTTAGCTCCATGCTCTCACAGACTATATAAAACTTCGTCGGAGCTGTTTGTAGTTCAACCGCATTCTCGCTTAATAAGACTGTGTCATCTGCATACACCAGAATTTGGACGTTTACGTCACCAACCATTACAACATTTGTATCGGTACACGCTTGCCTAATACATTTATCCATGTTTAGAATGAACAATCACGGTGATATCGTACAGCCTTGTGGCACTCCTTGATCAATTTTACAGTATTAACTCACACCTCCTCTCACCATAACACATACTCGGCTACCGTTGTATGCTGCCCTTATTCCGTTTAGTAGACGTTCACTTACGCCATGTTCATTTTAGACTTAAACATTTTCAGATCACCTGCTGGAAAGCAATCATCTGATCAACACATTCTCTCCCTGGCATGAAGTCACCATACACTTATATATATATATATATATATATATATATATATATATATATATATATACAATAATTACATTTCTTTTGAATTTTAAGTAATCTCAAAGTTATTGCAACCAGCGTTATATACTTTGAAAGTAAAGCAATAATACCATAACGTAAAAAAGAAAATTGTAAATATTGTTAATATTATTGACACCAGGTTGGTTGTCTGTATATTTTATCATTTTTAAATGAATGTAGGCAAAGAAGCAAGTTTTACTTTCTTGTATATTTCATACCATGGGAAATATGAATACATTACGAATAGCACACATTGCTAATGCAACACGACCCAGGCATACGAAAGTCATGTGCTGGTCACATTAGATTTTTTTCAAAATTGTATGTAATTATTAGTTTAGTTAGGGAAGATGTTATAAGGTATAAGAATCACACCGTTTTAGTAGTGTTAAAGAGTAAGACTCTCATCCAGAAAGAAGTATGGTACTTGGCTTGCTATACTCTTTAAAATGAATTATTTTCAATTTGGGCTTAGCGCTTATATTTACATTGCAGAGTATATGTATTTGTCGTTGCCATTCACATGGCATTTAAGCTAGAAAGTTGCAATTAATCAGTTTTTGTCACCGCGGGCGGTGAATTAAGAAAAGCACTCTTCGTTACGGGCATTGTAATTGAGCTATATCTGTAACAAAAAGAAATAGGAATAGGTACGTCATGTTGGAGCACAAAGAAAATAATTACACTTAAAATGGTTAAGTTTATTTTTAAAACCATACAAATACATTTATAACATTATGTTAAATGTTTTATAATTCTATCTTGTAATTATTACCTACTAACCGCTTACCCTTACTTAAATTAATTAAACTCACTAAGTTATCGTTTTCATACATAGTACCATAAGTGCAAGAATTAGTTATTTTAATGTCTAATCACGAGTGCTTGATAAAAATAATTCGTACACGAATGCTTTTTGTAAGATTTATCAAGCACAAGTGTTACACATTTTTGAGAAACTATACAATAATTTCCTTCGCACGAATGGTATTCTATTAGAAAATTGGTTTTTCAAAAAACTAGAAATTGTATATTCATAATTTGGAATTTATCTGGCCAAAAATTATGATTATCAATAGAAAGTAATTAATATTCTTCAATCAGAAGTTTCTAAAATCACATTTGTACTCGTAAATAGTTATTAAGTATGGGTTTATAATTATCAAATATAAAGTAGGTGATTACTTAATTAGACATGATCTTTAATAACGTAATTTTAACATTATTGGAAGATAATTAGTGGAAGAATACCTGTTCAATGTAAATTATAGACGAATTGCATTCATATGTAGTTGTGGCTGTACGTTTGTGTTTTCAATTTTAATTATAAACAATTATAAAGTAAGCATAAACCATTTAACAATGTTGTAAATATAATTCTATGGTTTTAAAAATAAACGTAGCAGTTTTAGTGTCACTGTTTAATCACTTTAAGTGGAATTATTTTCATTACGTTTCAGCATGACGTACCTAGCCCTATCTCTTTTTCTTGCATGTAAACTCATTTACAATGTCCGTATCGAAGAGTGTCCTTCTTAATTTACCGCCCGTGGTGACAAAAACTGGATAATTACAACTTTCTAGCTTAAATGCTAGGACAAAGACATACTCCGTTGTGTAATGTAAATATAAGGGATGTACCCAGATTGAAAATCATTCGTTTAAAGAATATTGTTGCTTTGATGCAACAGGTCGGCCATTTATGGAGAACGTCGGTCGTATCTTAGAAACAGCTGATGATGCAACTTTAGAAAAAACTAGTGTTAGTAGCAGTGGTCCAAAGAAATTGTTGGTAATTATTTTCTAGTTTTTGCGTTGACCGCTAGAAGCCATAATATCAACAAAAAGTTAGAAATCCGAGTTTTTTTCTAAAATATGCCAGGCTATGGTATATTAACTTGAAATATTTGTAAACAGCTTTTCTTCCTCTTTGACCTGCCATGTAAACGATAACCTTTTAGTTCCCAGTAGCTAGAGCTAAAAGCTAATTAATGACGACCGCAAATTCCTATCTTTTTACACCATAGGTATTAGAAATAATATTTACAAAAGTGCAATAATTGTAAGTGTATCTAACATAATGAATAAAACACAAGAAAGGTACATTGTTAGTTATTTAGTTGTAAAAAGTTGTAATTTGAACGTTTATTTTATTTTTACTTTGTTAGGTGGATTCTTATAACAAACTATAAATAATTTCATTACCATAACCAAATTAAAATTCATCCTCACAAATAAAGCTTTGCAATATAAAGAACATTAGTAAAAGTTAGTTGACGAAATCCAAGTGAATTATAACACAGCATGCTACACATAACGCAAAATAAAAATAAACGAAAAATATTAACATTATATTTTGCAATGAAATAATGAAAGTTGAATCTTTTTTGTGTTTTATGTGTTTTTTTTTATTCTTAGACCAGCGGTTCCCAACCTTTTTTTGACCGGGGACCACTTTGATTTCGTTATTATTAGCAGGGACCACAAGGTTAAAAAATAAACTGTATCAATCTAAAAATAATTTTTGATCGAAACGTTTAACATAAGTAATCGTAAAATTCAAAGAACATTAATTAACAGTGTTATAGTTATTGAAAACAAATAATAGTTAGTAGATAATTCAGTCTGCATCAATGAGATTTTTGAGCTTGCATCTTGGAGCTCAAAGCTACATGCATATCATCACTTACTTTCAATGGATTTCTGAACTTGTTTTAATCATCAGTAAAGCAGAAAATCATTGTTCGCATAAATAAGTTGTGGATAAAAACATAAGATAACGCAAAGCGATTTCTCGAATAATTTTAGTGTATGAAATTGCCTTTTTACACCAAAACTGCTCCAAAGAATAAGATTCAAATGCGTTCTTACAGTTTCTATCATTTTGTAATTCAATAAGTTTTTCTTGGATTTCTTCTGCAACTTCTCTAGCATTAGTGCCAAAAAGGTTGCGTATCAGGCTTTGGTGAACTTTAGCTTTTGTATTGCTATATTGTGGAAAGTAACGATTAAATTCATCAGCCAACATTTGCAGGTGGCATTTGATGTTTTCTTGTATGCTTTTTTTTTAAACGTGTCATACTTTTTGTGGTCCAGGAGTGCTTTTAACGTTGAGAACGCACTAACATTGTCCTAGCAAACTAATCCATAATTGAAGTTTGCAAATAACAGCACGAAATTTATCTTCAAAGATAAATATATTGCAGCGCCTTCTGATGTCTATTTTCTGAACCCTGCAATTGTAAGTTCTTAACTTGTTTAACTGTGTGAAAATATCCACAAGATAAGCCAAATGCATTTGGGATGTCATATTCGAAAACTGTTCCAGTAAGTCTGTTAAATTTTTCTTATCTAGAAACAACTCAACCTCTCCTCTGAGTTCGTATAATCTTTCCAGCATGTTCCTTTCGAAACCAGCGAACTGCTGTGTGAAACTTCACCACTTTTATGGCCAATTGCATTATTATTGAGGCATTTAGGAAGAGCCTAGGAAGCTAATGTCTGACGATGTTAGTACTGGGATTTCTCTCTTTGATTAACGTCGCTAGACCGGACCGTGATCTTAACATCGCTGGAGCGCCATTCGTACAGAGACCGACTAACTTTTTCCACACAATGTCATATTTCTGAAAATATTCAGTTATTATGTTCATGACGTCGATACCTTTTGATGTCGTTTCCAGTTCCTGTGAAATCAATAGTTCTTGTTTGATCATGCAGTCGTTGTCTAAAAAGCGGATAAAAAAGAGTAACTGAGAACAATTAGAAATGTCAGTGGATTCAATACACTGCTAAGCGAAGAATGGCGATCTTTTAATTCTTGAAACAAGCTGCTCGTCGATGTCATTTGACATGAGTTCAATTCGAGTTTTCACCGTGTTGTTCGATAAAGGTATATCTTGTACTTTTTTTTGGTTTCTTACCCTAAAACTTCTTCGACTTTTTTTAAATTCTTAGATTTTCCTTGAAAGAAATCTGGTGGTCGGCCAGAAAAACTCGGATGGACCGTTTCTAGGTGGCGTTTTAATTTCGCTGGATTCAAGGCATCGTTCGCGAGAACGGTTGCACATTACTTTCTATAGAAATAACCCCAACTCAATGTAACTATTATCGTATTTTCTATTAGGCGGCATTTTCTGAAAATAATACAGAAATGCAATTGAATGTAGGCATAACAAATAAAAGCGTAAAGATAATATAGTAACATATCTTCATAATTCATAAAACATATACTGGACTCCAAAAGAAATCACACACAAAAAAGTTTGAATAAAAAGTATACGGGAACAATGTGAAAACTAATACTTCCAGTCCATTCATAGACAATCCAATCAAACCAGAAAAATCCTCGTCAACAAAGAAATTATTTTCATTGGGGATAGTATTTTGAAATTCCTAAAGGTTTTACACTTGAAGCAGGGGTACGTTTTTTTGGTTCAAGTTGTATATACAGAGTGTCCCTAAATTGCATAGCCAAAAGGATAATGAAGATTACTTACGTCAAAATAAACCGATTTAACTAAACTTGCCTTAGTCCAAAAGTTGATAATAACGAAGCTACAGGGTGTCGAAGTTGAAAAAATAAATCACATTTTCTTTCATACCTTTTTACTGGTTTGAGTTAATTTTATAAAATTTCTTACATGATGGTTTCTCGGGATAAGAAATTCAAATTTATCATCGATTTCGGTGTATTTCCTAAAGGGCTCTACAAGCGACCATTAGGACGTGCTTAAACCGCTGCAACTTTTTTATGCTACGCTGTAGGCCCTTTTAGTATGGAATAATAGTTTTTCCTACCTTTTCTACTTAAAAAAGGTGTACCTTCTTGATATCGCTAAGAGCACCGGTTTCCGAGAAAAACGTATCTAAAGCTCATGATGCATGTAGATTGTCCAAAAGTATAATAATAATTCATAATAATAATAAGAATAATTCATGAAGCCGATTTATTGAAAAAAAAATAATGGAGAATGAAGAACAATAATTAAGGGAAGAAAAAACAAAAACAATAATTAACAATGTGAAGATCAAAGTTAAACAATTAAATTGCATTATTATCAGCCAAAAGCTAAATAAAAATTAAAAATGTAAAATTATGTTATGTACATTTTGTTTTAACAAGTGCAATTGACGGTCTTTTCTGGAAGGTATTTAATTTTCTAATTCAGCAAATGTTTAAAATTTCTACCATTTTCCTGCATGCACAAGTTATTTTTTTTTAAATTACATTGTACTCTGGACAATACTTCAGGATTATTCTTCAATAAATTGGCTTCATAAATTATTCTTGCCAACAATTATTCTTGCTTATTAACTGGGGATGCATACACTTTTGATTTCACGGCACCACACAAAAAAATCGCAAGGTGTCAAGTCCGGTGATCGAGCCGGCCAGTTCACAGGTGCGTCACCTCCTTTTCCAATCCAACGCTATCGATATACCTCATTTAAATGTTGTCTTCAATATAAAGTAAAACGAGGAGGTGCGCCATCATGCATAAACCAAAGGTCACGACGAAGGAGTAAGGGAAAATCTTCCAATAAAGTAGGTAAATTTTGTATTAAAAAGTTCAAGTATCTTCCATTCAGCCGATTTGGCAGTACAAAGGGACCAATAATAAAAGTGTCTACAGCTCCAACCCAGATATTTACTTGAAATTAATACGCATAATGAGATACTCTCGTTTCATGAGGGTTTTCAATAGCATAAACACGTTCATTATGAACATTGAAAATACCGCATCTAGTAAAAGTAGCTTCGTCCGTGAACAAATTTTTTTTAGTAACATTTGGATTTTCGATTCTTCTATAAATATTGAATCGACAGAAAGCTAAACGGTGATCAGGATGCATGGGCAATATTTTTTGAACTTTTCGAATATGAAAGGGGTCCAATACTTGTTCTTGAAAAACTCTATGAACTGATGATTTCGAAATTCCCAATTGCAATCCTACACGTCGTGTGCTTTGGATTTATTTCAAAAATCTCTTCTTCTATTTCCACCGTCCTTATGGTTCGTCTGCGTCCAGAATTTACACGGCTTGGTTGAAACTTGCCATATTCGCGGAGATATCCACCATTTCAGAATTAGTGAAACTGTGAGCCATAATTATGGATCTTTATCAACGGAAAAGCGACAGAACTAACGTTTGATAAGTAAATTCAACTGTCGATATGGTAATTAAAAAGCAAATGCGACTAAAGTTTTTTACCTAAGTAAAAGCGCTTGCGCAGATGTGCAACGCATTAGAAAATACTTTTTCCTGACTAAACCGTTAGTCTTATTCAAATTTTCAGAGAAAAAAGATTCAAAATTAATTGAAATTAATTAAAAAACTTTTAAAAAATAGGACAGTCAAATAAGTTATTTTGATACTTTTGGATAATTTGCACGCATCATGAGCTTTAGATGCGGTTTTCTCGGAAATTGGTGCTCTTAGCGATATTAAAAGGTACACCTTTTTTAAGCAGAAAAGGTAGAGAAAACTACTATTCCATACTAAAAGGACCTACAGTGTAGCACAAAAAGTTGTAGCGGTTTAACCATGTCCTAATGATTGCTTGTAGCGCCCTCTAGGAAATACACCGAAATCGATGATAAATTTTAATTTATCATCCCAAGAAACCCCCATATAAAATTTTATAAAATTAACTCAAAGCTGTCGAAAGATATGATTTTTTTTTTACCCTGTAGCCGTTATTATCAACTTTTAAAAATTTGAAACACCCCTTTTTATTTTAAATTTTATATATATATATATAATATATATATATATATATATATATATATATATATATATATATATTAATATTTTATAATTATATATATATATATTTATTAATTATAATTATATATATATATATATATATATATATATAATATTAATTAATAAATTTAATTTTTTTGCATAAACACGCACAAATATAGGTAAACTAACGTCCAAATTCTCTTTTGTAATAGCAACTTTTTAGTATTTTTATTAAAATAGTTTAATATAGCAAAATCCGTACGTTCCACGTTTACATTATATCAAAATATTGAGGACTAACGGTTAGTTATTGCGATAAATTTGGTAGAACCACTAAACAGCTTAATAGATTAACTAACACTGCTGAATAAGGCAAAAGAAAACGTACGATTGACTGATAGGCTCGTGTCATATTTTTTCGTCAGTCGCTTGCCCTCTCTCCGGTCACGGCGCTCGCTATTATTATTCACCGGCGCGCGTTCATTCAAAGTTTGAAATCTTTCGCGGACCATATTTTATTTCTTGCGAACCTCTGGTGGTGGCGGACTACTGGTTGGGAATCACACATCGCATTGCTTATATGTAAATATTTTTGTTAATATCTGTAGTTTAAACAAAGATAGGGATTTGTGGTTTTTACTGAATTCTTCAATGTTTAACTGGTTTTTCGCTTATGCTAATCATTTGTATACCTCGGTTCTGTTTAAATTTCTAAGGAAGACTGTTGCATTGATTTGTTATAACACCCTCTACTAACCATACGGAGAACTGAAAAGATATGAAGAAAAACACGTTTCTAAAAATTCGTTAATACCAACTGAAGTTATCGAATTCTTTTCAAAAAAAAGTTTGTACTTCCCTCACCACTTTATTTAAGAGGGTAGACAAAAACCTTAGGCAAGAAATATGGCAAAATTCTTGGCGAATTTAAACTAGTTATTTCTGATGTACTGGGTGGCCAACTAAGAACGGCCGTCGGCCATATCACAGGAATGGATTATAGCACAGGTTCGGGAAAAAAAATTTTATAACAAAAGTGGCCTCGAGAAACGCCTGGAAATTATTTTCAGAATTGTAGGTCCACCGCTAGAGGGCGTATTTGACAGCTAAAATCTTAAAAAGCAAAATTTGCTCAATTAACGGGTATATTAAATATTATAATCAGATTCCTCGACAAATTATGCATATTTTTTATTTGATAAGTTTTAGTCTATCTCTTCAAATAAGGGGCGGGGGAGAGTGGGAACCTTGTTACGAAAAAACGCCTTTAATGCAGGTTCTGCTTGACCGATTTTAATAAACTTGATGTTGTTTGAAAGAGCTTTTGTTAAACAATAGAAAATTTGTAAATTTAAAGCAATCTGATTAATAACATAAATGCTAGAGGGCGCTGTTTAATATTTTTTTAATATGTGTTTTTTCTTTACAATTTTAAATGGAAGCATACAAATTTAAGTAAGTCTTTAAAAAGTAGACTAAATTAGTAATAAAACAGTGAAAACTGCAAGTCGATATCTTTTTCCTATCCTAAGATATCGTAAGAAACAGGTAAATGGCGGGAATTGTTCTTCCAACGTCTAGTAGGCTAGTTCGCTTTAACGGACGTTATTAAATTTAGCCTGGATGAAAAGATCTTACATTGGTCTGCAGTAATTTAAATTGTTATCATACCAATGTTATGGTTGCCGCTAGATTACCTAAATGTAATGCTGTCGCTACTAACAATGAGAACAAATTATAAAATAATAATGTGATAAATCGTTTTTTTAATTATATAAGAATGTTATATTTGTTTTCAAGCGATGTGTTAGTAAATCAAAAGCATAAAATATAAATAAAAACCGATATTTGCCCAGCAACAACGAATAGTAAAGAGGGCCATGTAAGATATAAAATAAATTCCCTGTTGAAAACAAGCAAGCTATGATTTTCACGCATATGTCAAAAATTATTCATCGTGTTGCATTTAATAGACTTTCTTTATCTTTTCGTACTAAGATGATTCCTACAAATGAAGAAGTATTTGATATGTTGGCAGTTTAGTTTGAATGTATGAGAAATGCAACCGTTGCTGCTAGAGTGTATGCACTGCAGTACCCAAACAGACGGCATCACAGCAGAAGAGTTTTTCTCCGACTCGCACACCGTGTGCGTACTACTGGAAATGTGAATCTTTCTGTGTACCGAAGACAACGCAAAGGTAGAATAGAGGAAAATGTTATTGATATTTTAGCTTATGTAAATGTTAACCCTCATTCAAGCACCAGAGCTATAGCTAGAGACTTGGGTATATGTCGAATCACCGTCCAAAATATTTTAAGAGAACACAGGTGACTACTTATTTATTAATGCATGTTTTATTCGGTGTAATAATGATAAAAATGTTTTAATTTTTTTCGTTTGTCGTTATATGTTTTTTATTTTTATCATATCGAGAATGTCATTACATTAAAGTTAACTTGTGACAACATGACTAATGTATTTGCCGCCATTTTATGTCCAGTTTCAATAAAACACCAAATTATTTAATGAAATTGTCTTATGCTATGTGAATAGATTTTAACTAACAACATGATAATTAAGTGAGGCAAAGTAAAGCAAAAAGGTACCAATAATAAAAATAATGAGAGGCCGGGCGAAAAAAATTCGTAATAACATTACGAGAGTTAATGCATTTAAAGTCCTTTTTCGTTTACTAACAACGAAGGACTTAAATGTGTCTTATTGATCTGATTACTCTATAATATATACTATTTTAGATTGCACCCATATCACATGGTCCTACACCATAGTTTGAATGCTCAAGATTTCGATACCAGGTTGGATTTTTGCAACTGGCTCTCAAATATGATACGACGATCCTGAAATACTTTCACGAATTATGTGGACAGATGAGGCTACTTTTCATAGTGATGGTAGTGTAAATCGACATAATATGCACTACTGGTCTGAAACGAATCCCCACTGGATGCAGGAGGTCCAACATCAGGGTCGTTGGTCTGTAAATGTGTGGTGCGGGATTCTAGGTGGAGAAATAATTGGGCCTTTTTTTAATGAGACTGTTAATGGAGAAAGATATTTAGATTTTTTAAGCAACGAATTGCCACTTCTTTTAGAAGACGTACCCTTGGCCATTCGTTGTGACATGTTCTTGCAACATGATGGATGCCCGGCACATTATTCTAGAGATGTTCGGAATTTCTTAGATTAATCATACCCTGAAAGGTGGATAGCACGTGGAAGTTTATTTATTTGGCCACCAAGGTCTCCAGACCTAACTTGTTTAGATTTTTATTTTTGGGGGCGAATAAAAGATCTCGTTTATGCCGATAGACCCACAACAAGAGCTGACATGATTGAAAGAATACGACAGACAATACGAAGATTTCATGCATTGAAAATGATAGACGACATTTCAAACATCTAGGGCGATACTATTTACGTAGTTATTTATTTAAGGTTTTAATTGTTAGATTTATCACATTATTATTTTATAATTTGTTCTCATTGTTAGTAGCGACAGCATTGCATTTAGGTAATCTAGCGGCAACCATAACATTAGTATGAGAACAGTTTAAATTACTACAGACCAATGTAAGGTCTTTTCATTCAGGCTAAATTTAATAATTTCCGTTAACGCGAACTAGCCTACTAGACGTTGGAAGAACAATTCCCGCCATTTACCTGTTTCTTACGATATCTCAGTGTAGGAAAAAGATATCGACTTGCAGTTTTCACTGTTTTATTACTAATTTAGTCTACTTTTAAAGACCTACTTAAATTTTATGCTTCCATTTAAAATTGTAATAAAACACAATATTAAAAAATATTAAACAGCGCCCTCTAGCATTTATGTATTAATCAGATTGCTTCAAATTTACAAATTTTCTATTGTTTAACGAAAGCTCTTTCAAACAACATCAAGTTCATTAAAATCGGTCAAGCAGAACCTGAATTAAAGGCGTTTTTTTGTAACAAGGTTCCCTCTCCCCCTCCCCTTATTTGAATAGATAGACTAAAAATTGCTAAATAAAAATATGCAGAATTTGTCGAGGAATCTGATTATAATATTTAATATGCCCCTTAATTGATTAAATTTTGAAAAATTTTGCTATTTAAAATTTTAACTGTCAAATACACCCTCTAGCGGTGGACCTACAATTCTGAAAATAATTTCCAGGCGTTTCTCGTGGCCACTTTTGTTATAAAAATTTTTTTCCCGGACCTGTGCTATAATGCATTCCTGTGATATGGCCGACGGCCGTTCTTAGTTGGCCACCCGGTACATTTCAGAGAAAAACTCGATTTTCTAATTTTATGTTCGTGTTATGCGTACTCGCGATCATCGTAGGGACTTAAAAATAATTTCTAGAAATTTAGCTCAGCTGTTTTGACTAAAAACATTTTTCCTATAGTAACATTAATTGTTTCTGAGATGCGACCGACGTCCCCTATGAAAGCTACGAGTAAGCCAAATTTACGGATAAGACCGTTACAGTTACGAAGTCAGACTACTAAAACGATGGTATTTTATATTTTCTAAAATTTTCAAGATTTTTTGGGATAGTCTATAACTAGTAAGCTATGAGGTTAGAAACAGTTTGTACTAAACTGTTAAACTCGAATTTATTAATAAATCTTCATAATTTACAAGGGCCTAACTTTTGCTTCACTATTGACCTGGGTTCTGGTTTGAAATTATATTCCATAGTGACCAACTAGAATGTATTTGGCATCAGTGTACAAAATTTTACGAAATCGGTTAACGCATTTTGGAGAGCTGTGCTAATACATTCTCTTATTCAAAATATAAGCTTAGTCTGCTTTAAGAGATACATAGGATCTCAAAATCAGGAAACTTGCGGAAATATTGACGTATGGCACACCTATAACCAAATATTCATCCAATTATGTGAATTAACGAAGTTTCAGTTTAAAAATAATGAATCAAAATTTCAGAATTAGGAATACAAAAAATAATATTCGAAATCACGGTGTAGGTTTGATTTATCTAAGGATGTGGCATTTTTAATAAGCGTAATATGTAAACGTCAGACTAATTCCGTTTAAGCGAAACTACAAATTGTAAAAAATCAAACCACAATAGCCGTGCATTCTTTCAATTACGACAGTTAAACTACTAATTGAATTAAGTCAGTCTCTACAAGTACTTTCACTACAAACTTCATTGTTCTATTAGTTGTGATTTGATTTCACTTAACGATTATCAAAAAAACTAAAAACTTAAGGTATGAATTTAGCAAAAATTGATGCAACGAAATGATGTAAATTATTACATTATCAATTTTTTGTTGCGTGCACACAATTACACGCTAAAAATGATACCACAATATCCGAATACTATTATAGTACCCTTTCTTAGAATAGGTATCTTTACGGCATTTGCCATGACTTACTGCGATAAAACGCTGATAATTCATCTTACTTCAAAAATTATTCACAAAAAATTACTTGCTAATAAGACATATATATTCTTTCTCGAGTTACTTAAATTACTCTTAAAATGCATGTTGCTAATAAAAAATTAAAATTGTTATAAAAATCAGTTTTTTGTTTGCATAAATAATCACTTCAAACTAATTAACTCTAAAGATTGTAAGGTAATTACCGATTATTATGGATTCGAGGTTTTACATATACCTAAGTTTGAAATGTTTACATATATACATACGTAACTAAACTGAGTATTTCAGATGAGTAATTAGGAACCAATTTTCCAGAATAGAAATAAATAAGAATTATCCCCACCACTCACAGTATACAGGTGAAACTATTTATTTAGTTGTAGGTTGTCTTCTTTGATATTTATAAATTAAGCTTCCTACATTGTGTTAATATAGGATATAAATAAGATAATAAATATTTTATTATTACTTATTTTTATAAAAATAAGTAAGTGATATTTACATTTAAAAAAAAATTAATTGTTGATTATTTTTACAGGACTCATAATGGGCGACCAAAAGCAAAAAAATTTAGCATCTACAATGACTCTTGACAATTTTTCATCAACGTAAGTATAAACAGTGTTTCTAAATTGAATGTGTTTAAAAAGTGGAAAGTGTGAATTTTCTTTTTATCGAGATTTAATCGGGCGTGGTTTGCTAATACATTGATTTGGCTTTTAACTGAACTATATTAATTGTTTTCTAATAACATTACGAATATACTTACAATGTGATAATTAGCTTTTTGTAACCTAATTGTTATTTTAGAACATGTATCAACATTCCAAATTTGGGAGTAACTCCTGAATTCATTTTCTTTATTGTTGTAATTAACAATGTGAAAGTGTTCTAAAGAAAAGAGCTACCAAGAAAAACCACGGAAACTAATTATAATTTTTATTGATGCATCATATTTTATCTAAATACCATTTATGCAAGAAATAAAAGCCGTAAGTAATTCTAATTACGGCATAAATGCATTTAGAACGATACGCATTAATTTACTGCTAATGTCTTAAAAATTTAAGTACAATTCCATGACTGATTAATTGTTCAACGTAACTGGATTTTTCTGTGGTCAACAAATTAAAAAAATTATATACAGTTTATAATTAATTTAATGAATTATTGAAACAATGGTGTTATTACACTAAGTACTAAGAATTATGTCAAATTACTTTATCTTTAGCCTTGTTTTAAAATGATATAAAAGAATTATCTATCATCAAGTTTAAAGAACTAATTTTATTGGACCTAATCCTCAAAATTGGAAAAGTCCAACGTTGTTACAATTTTTTGCAGTGTTTACATTTTACCAAAATTACTAATGTAATATAATTTTTAGAACAAAATTAGCATCAAATGAAGTTAGTTTATCAATAGGAAGTAAGGAATCTATAGATACAACTGAAGACTATAACCCCTTCGAGCACAGAAATGTTGAACATCCAAACTCGTGAGTGTATGCTAAAATGTCTGTATTCTTAACACTATACGTTTATTTTTTTTAGAACATGGGGTGCTTTGGTTCACTTGCTAAAAAGTTCACTGGGTACAGGAATTCTAGCGATGCCTGTTGCTTTTAAAAATGGTGGTTTATTAGGTGGATTTATCGGAACAGTTTTCGTTGGATTTTTATGTACATACTGTGTACATATGTTGGTAAGTTTTCTTTTACTTTATTTCACTACTGGAACTAATATAATTATATTGCAATGTTGATTAAGGTTTATTATTGTCACATATTTAGTACCATATAAAGAAATCCATAATTATTATTACTTAAAGTATGAATGTTTAAATATCCATACTAATGTTATTTGGAGAAAGTCTGTATGTTTGTAAACGAACTTCTCTAAAATTAAAACAAAATTCAATCAGAAAACTTAATAATTAATCAGTTGAAACTGATACCAGAGACTAATATAATCTGATGATAACAAGAGAGTTGGTGAAACGGCAACAAAAAATTATTACTCTAATCAATGATTCTCTAATGATTTCTGTAAATAACAACATTACGTAAATACTGTTGTTAACGTTTAATTAATTCTGAATTAAATCCGAATTTAAATTATTGTTACGTCATCGCCACCTACCTACCTTATTGAAATTTTGCAGATATTTGAACTAGGACTGGTTTGTGTAAATAAGAAACTGTGCGCAAATAATTAAATAATTCAAATTAGTACCTGTATTTAGATATGTTGTAGGAAATAAATAAACACGTTTGGAAAAACCCGTTACAAAATGTTTATGGGATTATTGATGAGTGATGACTGTTGCAAAAATTTGAATTCAATACGATTAAAATGCCTACTATTGTCTTGTAAGGGGAAAACCGTATTACAGTGGTTTAAAATCACCATCATTTATTATTTTAGACGTAAGGTTGATTTAGTGTGTTTAAGTTGATCATTAGTTTGGGCGAAATATTAATCAACTTACACGTCGAACGCAATATGACTATAAATATACTATTTTATCTTCAACAGACTAATAGGTATCCTTCGGATAGGTGCTAATGACAAGTGTACATCATTCTGGCGGATTTTTTCTATCTGAAATTTTCTATTAAAATCGCATTGTCCTAGCCCCATTATTAATAATGGCGCAAGGCGTATGTGATTCGAATAATACACAAATAAAAGACAACTTAAACTATCGAAATTGACAGTAATAATGACAAGTTTATTAGTTTCTTTATGATAAAAGATGTTTATATAATTATGACTACAGAGCGCATTAATATGCACAAAAAAAGTCCCATATATGCACATATATATATATATATATATATATATATATATATATATATATATATATATATATCACAAATATAAAAGATATGCAGTCAATTTGTTAAAATATGCAACATTATATACAAAATATGCGTACCAAGAAATAATAAACAACCTGTATTAAACAAAAACTTTTATTATGTGAAAAAGGTTCTTAATGAAATTTAAAATATTAAGTAATAAATATAATAATAATGTATTTGTTTAATATTAACCACAAGTAATCTTACGATCAGTTGGAGAATTAAACACAATATGTACATATTATTCTGATTCATCGCTTTTCTACCTATAACAGCTTACAATAAGGTGTTTCTCCAAATTGTTTCAATTAAATCTTTGACGCCTATCAGATAAAATATATTTATAAGTTGAAAAGCTCCGTTCGACATCAACAAACGTAATTGGAGCGTTTGTCCACACAGATACAATGTTTGGTTCGATTTCCAATTCTACTGATTCCCCAGAAATAATTTTAGACACATTTACAAGAACTTGGTACCCTTCATTTTTCTCTAAAACTTGATTGAGTTGTTTTTCAATGGCTTTACCTATTGGACCGCGAACCTGACTACAAGATATATTAAACTTATTTATTAATTAAACAGAATTTGTAAGCGGTAATTGAGGCTTATAAATGGTGATTGTTGCGGCAAGTCTATTTTATTTAGAATAGCTTTTGCTTCCGTAATTGAATGAGATTCATCGGAAAATTGTAAAATTATTTGGTTAATGTCTTTAAAATTTTCCGAGTGCAACAGGGCGGCCTGTAGCCACGTACCTTACCTAGTTATTACTGGCTGAGGGGGAAGAGGAGTATTTAGAAGTTTTTCTTTGTAATGCTGAATTCTAAGGGGTGCCGTAATAAATACTTTTTTTACATTGTTAATCAAACTATTTACTAATGGGAACTGAGATCTAATCTTCTCCGCTACTCTATTTAATCCATGTGCTAAGCAAGTGTTGTGAATAAAATTTTTATAAAATATTTTAAAATTTTGATTTGCTTTGACCATGTATGGCGCAGCATCAGACAACATTAATAAAACTTTTTGGGTAGGAACTCTTAAGTTAAAACAGATTTGCTAATACCTCCATGTATAAATCTACATATGGTTAAATGGTTCGTTTTTTTCAAGTTGTTTTGATCTTACCAAAAATGATTTACTCTTATAATCAGGATGCAAAACACTTATCAATAAATTCGCGATACAACGACCATAACTATCCGTTGTTTCATCCACTATAAAATATAAATAATTATTTCCTATTTGTTCTCGTATCTCGCGCATTGTATCCACAAAGACACAATTCACATAGTTTTTCGTTAAGGCGAAATTATAGCAGTGACGCTTCTTGTCAATGATTTTAAGCAGCTTACATTTTACAGGAATTTCTTTCTTAGATTTTAATCTTTTATTTAAAAAGTTTCTTTTACTGTGCTCGTTTGAGGAGATGTGAGAATTTTTTTTAGTGTCACATTTATATAGAAATGCACAAATTATGAAATAATATGCACATTTTACAAATATATGAACATTGCTGCAAATATATGCAAAATATGCAAAATTAAATTGGTGTCATATAACTCTCATTAATGTAATTTATCTAGATACGGAAGGGTATTTTTACAGCATTAATATTCAAGAATATGCATTTTGCATATAATCCGCCCTCTAATTATGACCATATCAAAATGTGTCCGGATTTATATGCATTAAAAAACTAAAACTATGCAGGCAAAATGTTTAAGTACTAAAAAAGGTGAAATATCAAATAAATATGCTGAAAATGCAAAATATTCCACACGTTGTATTATATCAAAAATAATGAACAGATATTCTAAACCTAACCTAATTATTATTATAGTGACAAACTAGACATATCTCTAAATTATCGAGAGTAACATTCTGCCGTCTACCTGTCAATACATTTTTATTCCTAGAAAAGGATCTTTCGACGTCACAGGTCGTTACAGGGGCATATTTGTATTAGGGCAATTCTTCTACTGAAATAGGCACATACAAGATCCACTTAATAGTTTTGCAATCCCACCGAAAACCTCAATTTTTTTCAAAAACATTGTTAGGTTAGCATGTGATTTTTTAGCAACTGTACCTGAGCATCTTGTTTTAAATTTTCTATTCTCTGGCAATTATTCACAGATACTTCTAAATCCTTAAGTTTGCATCATAACTGTAAAGTTTACAGTGATATATGCTAATTGGGTCTGGATTTCCGGATCACAACCTAAACCTAAACACGAATACAAATATTAGTCATACCTCCTTGACCGCATTAAAATGAATTTGATAAAAATTTGCAGCTTCGATCCAAGTCCCCCATCGCGTAATTCTCGGTTCTAACGTTAATGGAATGTTGGAATATTTTGCAGCATAAATTTCTCTGCGGATTGGTGGCCTTAAAAATGCTTTTTTTGTGTTAGAAATTAAGCTATTTGCTTTGGGGTATGCGTTTCTAACAACGTCGGTAACTCAATTTAATCCATAGGCTAGGCAGGTGATGTGAATTAAATTTGGGTAGAATAATTTTAAATATTTTCCGGCTTTCGGCGATCCCGTCAGTATATATAAGCTTCAGTTTCTTATTTCCCACTTCTAGGCCTCAGTACACCTAAAACACATTTTTAAATGTACGTTGGTATTGGCGTAAAAATAAGATCTAATCGTACGTAGGAAATTTGGCGATAGTATCTGTATTTGCTCTCTCTAACACCTTTGCGGTAAGTATATGGGACTTACATTCTCTGCGTCACGGTTCCCAACAAGTAAATTGTCAACTGCATTTCCCCTTACACCCGTTGTCTCGTCAATGGCAATCCAAATATTTCCATTACGTATATTAGTGCGAATTTTTTCTATTTCCTGCAACATATACAAATTGAATTCATTTATCTGCAAATTTTACTTTGTCAAATCCAAGTTACAACTTATAACACCTACTTAAGTACTTTTTGCCCAAAGTCGGTTCACTGAGAGTTTGCCTTTTACAATATTTTTCCACAAAAATTTTAAATTTGACGTTTTCTAGTTTGGTGCATGGAATATTGGTCACCAAAAAGGCCTCGCACATGTCTATTTTAAAAATATTGGGAACCACAAGAGTTTCCTTTAAAAAAGTTTTTTTGGACCGTTTATGGTTACGTTGTACATTCTCTTTATGTAAATTCGTTTTCAGATGTTGATTCACCAAGTATTTTTTCTCACTTGACGCTAATGGACATAATAAAATACATAAAGTATGAATGACAGATTAAAATGTAATGCTATGTGATTTTTACTTGTTTCGAACAAATTTGACAAAAAATGCTTTTTCCGTTGGTTGTGAGATGTTCTTCATTTTTTATCCACTCGCGGATTTGGCCACTTTTATTAGCTTGTACTTAAGACATTTTAACTTACACTGCTTAGAATCAGACAAAAAAAAATAGAAATATTGCAACGGCCGCGGCCGGGCGGGTAATGGCATGCAACAAAGGATAGTCTAATCTGAATGTAAACTGACATAAATGCAACTTCAGCAGTAATCATAAACTGATTTACTAATACACTTTTATTAGAACAATGGCATTGCTTCCTGTCCCTTTGGTGCCTTAACTTTTGCGTACGAAATAGGAAAGACGTGAAATGTTTTGCAGCACTCGCAGAAAAAAAGTTGGAAAATGCCTGAAATATGTATTTATTCACAAATATGCTTTTAATAGCCAAATATGCAATTATAGGCAGCATGACATTTAGTCGCATTGTTTAAAATTATATAACACGCATTTACAAGTGTTAAAAATTAACAACGCAAAAAAATATGCAAACGCATATGAATCCGGCTTCCACAGTTATAATGAACGTAAGAAATTTAACTCTAGATCACGTAGAAAAAACAATTATTTTTTATAAACGTTATTGTTAAAATTTACAATCATACGAAACAAAGTCTAAGTTCTAACTGTAATAATTTTTTTATAGCATAGATTTTTAGAAAGGGAGCGAAAAGCATTTACTTATGTCTTCTATGGTGAATTAGGATATATGTAGAAAGTACCTGTTAATTTTTTTTTGTTCTTATGTTTGTAATTAATGGAAGACGATATAATTATAAATTTACTCAAAATTATTCTAGCAATAAAATATATGTATGCAAATATGACGTACAATAAGAATTTCTCTTTAGTATTCTATTGCAAAATTATAAGTAGCCCGCTTTAATAGAATTGCTAAATATTCTTTCTATGTAGAGCATGACGCCTTAAAAATCAACAGCTCTTTAGTAATTAATATTTAAAATTATCGACCCTCATACGTGTCCGTCGTGACACCGTATGATGTACACTTTACCATGAAACTGCGCCGCCTAGTTTTATTAGAGGTTTGAGTTGTTAGGTAACGTGTCTACATTGTTCTTAACATTTTTTCACCAATAACTGAAAAAATCAGATGTGGCCAGCACATAACTTTTTTATGCTTGTGTCATCTTCCATTAGAGAGGATGTAGGGAAGAGACTCAATCAGTCACAGAACGGTTATTTCTAACTGATTCATACTTTATCTTATCATGAATATATAAAAAAAAGTAAGTTTTGTTTCTTATCTATATCGAATCCATTTAAAAATGAAAATAACCGTTTGAAAATTGTATTATTTTAAAATTATAAAACAGTGGCGTATAAATTAAACGCGTTGCAAATGACAATTCTTTATTATTTGTCAAATCTCAAAACCATGATCATATTAATTTATATATATATAT
>JARFJB010001926.1:262500-392500 GCA_036346205.1 Vesta saturnalis
CTTTGTCGTAAATTACTTAAACGATACATTTGTTGTAATTTCCCCGTAGATTCTGCAACACTTGTCAAAATTCTAGGATCCTTTGGTATCTTGTATATACCTACTACTCCTATTGAAATGATCACTGAAAATTTCATCGAAATTGTTTATGGTTATACACACTCGTAATTGTTTAAAAATCGTTGAAGCGCCCTTGTATTTTGTTTGCGATATAGTTTCATGTGCTAATTCACCGTTTACTGAAATAACATTTTGTTACACGGTCAGTCCACAGTAGGTACTGTGTAGTCTTATTAAAATAAGCGTGTTGCCGTCTAAGCTTGCCAAAGAAGGTCGTGACTTTCAGAAAATTGTAAAACAGCTCAAATATTGCTTCATAATTGATATTTATTATGAATTGAATCATGTGTCATAAGTCGCCGGATTACGTTAGGAAAAGGTGTTAGGCGGGATGTTAAAATTCCTGAATGACCGTAATAAACAAGATAATTCCCTTTGAGATAAATTACTGACTCAATTTTAATCATAAAATTGGTCTTATTTACTTTAAATTTCCAACGATTTCTGAAATTTTTATACACAAGCTCATTAAATTTATTTGATTCCAAAAAAAATGAACAAATAATCGTGAAATATGTTTTGTAACCATAAACGTTACCAACGTTACTTAATGTTTACGTCGATAAACAGTTGTATTAAGTACAATCATTTAAATGTTTCCTTCCCCCCTTGTATATTCTACATAAGCATTTAGTATTTGACTATTTCTAAAATGGATATTAATAACAAGTTTTGAAAAAGAGGTAAAAGGAAACAAATAAACATAATTGTACAATATTTGTGAATGTACACAATCACTCACAGATGCTCATATAGGTGACGTCAAATTTAATTAATAAGCTTTTACATGAAATAAGCTTTGTTTTAATCTGCCTAATGTATTTATCCAATCATAACCAACGAAGTGCCTTGTAATCGTTCCAAAAAGATTACTTAATTTATGAAGCTTTCGTGTGTTCCAGGCAATAGAATCAATTTAATAATACTGCACGTAACTGTCTTCGCATTCTATGCAGTAGTTCTTTACAATTGAAAATATAATTCCAATCTTTAACGTTGCTTGAAAATTCGGTAACCTGATAAATACTTACCAATAAAATATTAAATTGCATTACACATACACCTCTAATGTCAATGAACTTTAATCTGGGTGTAGTTAAAATTTAGTAGACAGTTCATCTTAATGATTGTAGTTGCCAGTCATATAGTTACAACTCGGTAGCACTAGCTTCGTAACTACGTACTCATTCCCCGACGACTTCCGCTTTATGTATTTAGACGGGAACAAATGTTTCTGCTTCTACTCAACACCTAAGCTGCCACTAATCGGTACATTATTTGAATACCTCAAAAGTCTTTCACTAGTAAAAGTTTTTTTACTTAACCTTTTAGCACAACTTTCTTAATGCAATTTACCTTACATAGGTCCTTAACATACTATAAAGTGTGGAACTTAACTTTACCTTTTCATCATTTACGAAGTTACCGAACTGTAGGCACGTTAAATATTTTTGCGTTACACGTTGACTACTTTGCAGTGGTGGCCTCTTTTAACAAAACTGTCGTAGACAACACTATAAAAAAATTACAATGCGTCGATTAAATTTTAAAACAATTCTTGAAATTTGCACGTATTACGTCGTAATCGTTTAAGGATAACGTCGAAACTGACTAGAAAATAACTATTCCCACCATCCAATTTCCTATAATACTCAAATTTCTTAATCATTAAAAATGATGATGGAATAATTTAATCTATACGACATGTCGAATACTATCAATTAAATGCGTTAAATATCTAGAAATGTGCGTTGTCAACACTAAAGTCGCCATACAGGAAAATAAAAAAGTTTTTCCGCAAAATTATAGAAATTTCAACGTTTTCTCACCACCAACTTCATAAAAGAAATCTTATTTAATAAACTATTCTACGTTACAATGTAAATGAATTAGTCGTTTCAAATCGTACACCGTTTGGCACTTTAATTTTACAAATACGATAGTGCGCAGTGGCGTGCCTATAATTTAGCAATTTTACACATAAAACAATTCTGTAAACAATCAAATATTTTAAAAGTATCTACAGTTACTTTCGTCAGTAGTAATACTGTCTTTCAAAATTGTTTAAGATACGGTAGCAAATAATCTTGTACTATCTACATGGTGTTATAAAAAATAAATCATTCATATTTATTGGCTAAAATAATTAGACTTTCCTTATGCCACTTTTCATTTGAAGTTTTTTTCTTCTACAACAGATATTAAGGGAGATATTTGACTTGGCCCTCGTAAAATAGACAGCCTGTATATACGCCATAATTAGTTTTGAAGTTGGTTGAAATTAGAATTCTATAAGAATTCGCACCTTCTGAACTTGTTTTATTTTTACTTTGTTTTCTTTGTCAAAACGTTCTCCTATCGGTATCACCCTACTAATTGTATTTTTGATTTCCACATAGCGTTCTATGTATTTTTCGGCCATAGAAGAACTTTTCCAATCCTGTTCCTTTTTAATACTACTAAATACGCACATCATTAGCACGAAATGTTGTGCTCCTCATCTTAAACAACTAGCCGCAGTACCAACCGGTAAATTAAAAACGATTGTTTTTTTGTTTGAAATGTGACCTTGTTTTAATCAGGATGTGTTTGTCAGTAGAAACTTGTTTCCTAAATGTAAAGATTTCGGCTTAATGTTTTAGATTGTTTGGGTTGCCAATAATTCATTATATCTTCAAAAATTCTACCAACATAGGTTCACTATTAAAATAATCAATGTTAACGTTTAAAATCTCACAAATTTAAAAAAATAGGCCAGCATTTTTGAATTGCTTCTTATACGTTTTACCAGACTTTCTGAGTATTAATTTAGCACAGTACTCTACAATTTCTGGAGGAGTTGCATCAGAATACATTCAGATGTACCAAATTATTTCAACAGAATTGTAAACTAGATTTACAGTACTAATTTCACGTTTTAACTTCGTCTTTACAGAGCATGAGTTTTTGGACTTATAACGTGAATAACTATTACGGCATAAAACTCATTCTGCCGTTACTTTTATTTTGTTTATAGCTGTAAAACACATATTCCTAAGTGTTCTCATTGTTAAAAGACTAAAATAGATAGCTTAGGAAAACATTACTAACACTAGGACCAGTTTGCAAATATCGAAGCAAAAAAAATTGCAGATCTTTATCACATTTTACTTATGTACAATATCTAATTAGAAATGAAATACTTACGTCAATTGAATTTTTTGTCTTAACTACTTAAGTAATAACTTTTATTTTAAATCTTACTATTACCTAATAGGGATTTACAAGGAGAAACAAAAATTTAAGTCGACCTACATGACTAGCAATACCTATTTCTTACGAGCTTAGCTGGTATACGGGAAATTCAGGGTTTGTGTCAAGGTGGCTTGAATTATTGAACATATGCATATGGTTGAATTAAAATTTAGATTTTCTGGTGCAAAGGATTAGTATCGCTGATGAAATCCATGAACGAACTTGGTCCCAAAATCACCTAATGTGGAGCACCACTATTTATTTATTTCTTGATGTTTTGTTTATCGACACTACAATATTGATATTAAAAATATTTGTATTCTACAATAATAAATTGTGTAAAACAGAATACATGCAGTTGATTAAATAAACAAAGTTTCATAATGATTTGAAAAGGAATCTAGGAATTGCAATTGATTGTTTTCAAAGATTATTTTACAATGCCTCGTGTACTCAATAATTTTCACCAATTAAGTGAATATAAAAGAGGGTGAATTATAGGGGGGTCTAGTACATTTCGCCGCGGTTGATTCGCCGCGACCGTTTCGCCGTTAGGACTGTTCATCGCGAAGACGATTCGACGCGATAACTGTTTTCCGCACAGTTTGCAGGGGGATGTTTTTATGCAAATACTTGTATGTTTGTAAACATTTTGTTAAACATTTCGAAATTTCTAATTGCACTTGTATTAAATAATTGAAAAGGTTCAAATTAATGGGCAAATAAGAAAATTTTATTGAAATAATATTTTAATAGCATTTTGGGTATAATTATAAGATCTATGTTTAGATAATTAAACTGTAAATTGCAATTTAATTACAATTACTTTAACAAACACGGCACGAAAGTTTTAATACTAGCAAACAGACACTATTGAATATCATCGCGGAATAGCCCATAATGTTGAAATGGATGATTAAATGTAAGAAAGTAATGTATGTAATGTACGTAAGTTTATATTACTTTATTATTTTAGAATAAAAATAAACAAAAACAATTTATTTGCATTTATATTAAGACTTCTTGGTTCACCGTCACCGCGGCGAACCGTAATCGCGGCAAATCGCTTTCACGGCGAACAGTCCTGGTGGCGAAACGGTCACGGCGGAACGGCCGCGGCGAATCGACCGCGACGTATGACCTTTTCAGAAATTGCGAATAGGGTGTAATACGATGTTGAAATACTTCGACGTAAAAATAACGTTTTCAGTAGAAATGAAATAGTAGATATACTTACGGATTTTCAAATTAGTAATGAAGACTTAAAGCCTTCATTACTAATTTGAAAATCCGTAAGTAGTTAAAAACTAAAACCAAAAAATCGGCAGGAAGTGATTTGATACCACGTATGTCTTAAAAAGTTGCTCGCAATCGTTGCTTCTTTACATACATAATCTGTCTATTAGTCAATCCAAATTTCCAGATCGTTGGAAAGAAAATATCACGATTCCTTTGCATAAATCAGATAGCACATCAAATGTTGAAAACAATAGACGTATCACTATTATTTCAGCTCCTGCAAAACTTTTCGAGGTAATATTACATGAAAAATTGTTACTTCATGTGAAGCCCGTAATCTCTGAAGCTCAACATGGATTTGTTCCAAACAAATCCACAATTTGTAACTTATCGGTGTTTACGAATCACGTTTATGAGTGTTTGGTAAGAAACAATCAAATGGATGTTATTTGCACAGATTTTCAGAAGGCGTTCGATAAAGTACACCATGATTTATTGTTACAAAAGATGTATCAAAACGATTTACCAAATAACATGATAACATTTTTTGCTTCTTATCTGTGCAATCGCAAACTTTCGGCGAAATATAACGGTAACACAGTAGCAAATTTGAAGCTAACTCCGGAGTACCGTAAGGCTTTATACTAGGACCGTTACTATTCTTGATTTTTACAAATGACTTATCCCTAAATTTGTGTTACTGTCGGTCCATGCTTTTCGCGGATGATCAAAAAATAATTATGCCTATAAATAATCTTTCGGATTGTATAAATTTTCAAAAATATCTTAATAAAATTTACCAATGGAGCCGTCTGAATACACTACCTTTGAACATAAGAAAATGTGAGATTGTATCTTTTTCTCGTAAAAAAAATCATGTTTGAGTATAAAATTAACGGATTAAACTTGGAACATGTAGCTACAATAAAGGATTTGGGAGTAATATATGATAATAAATTAAATATCAATCAACGCATAAATGTTACAGTGGCTAGTGCTTACAAAACCTTAGGTTTCATTATGAGACGAACAAAAAACTTTACGAAAATAAGTTCAGTTAAACTTTTGTGTTTTACATTAGTTAGGCCAAAGCTGGAATATGCGAGCACAGTTTGGCACCCACATCCTTTTAATTACATATAATAAAACAATTGAAAAAGTTCAAAATAAATTATTAAGATTTTTCTATTTTAAAAATATGGTTCTTACCCAAACTATAACAATGTTAGGTCAGTTGTCCAAAGAAATGAGTTCGAAATTCAAAGCTTAGCAAAAAGGAGAAATATATAGCTGTTGCACTTGAGTTTTAATATTTTAAATTTTAGAATTAACTTTAATGCAAATTAAAATGCCTCTTTCTTTTATGTACCTATGACAAAGCATGCTTTCAACCGACCGTTTTTGCAAATGCTTTTTATACCTCAAATATTTTATTTAAAGTTTTTATATAAAAATATGTTCATATACGGGCGACCATAAATATTTATTCTGTATACAGGGTCCGCCTTTGGGAGCTGATCCTATGAGTATCTGCTAAACCAAACTTAATAACGTAATGATGTTAGGGCTAACTCATCTAAAATATTTTCATGTTCGTACCACTTCCGGTTATACCGGAAGTCGGTACTTAGTCGCTTATTTTAAATGGAACTCCCCGTATATTAATACATTTTTGGATTCTATGTCGAATTTTAAGGTAAGTTTCTTAAATAAACTAGATACGAAATTTCAGTCGTTTACAAAAAAAAAAACATTTTTCTAAAAAAATTGACAGATGCGGTCTTAGTAATAACTCGTTAATTGTTATGTTCCTGTCAAACAATTTGAATAAAACTTTGAGGTGTTGTAGGCGAAGGTTTATTGCAACAGTCTGAAAAAAATGACATTTGTATTTTTCATAAAAATAAAATTATGAATGTCTAAACTTGACTATCAAAAATGCAAGTTACTCAAAAAATCAAATGGAAACACCTATTTTTATTACTCAGATCGATTTAACGTCAAAAATTAAGGTAAGTTTGTTTAAAACTTTATTTGCCTAAACGTAACAGTTTCATACTTATTATCAAAAAAGTCCAAATTTTAAAATTTGTGATAAAAATGAGCTACATACTTAAATCTAGTATTCCTTGTTCGTGGTCACCATGGAAACCAAATAATTGAGAATTGAAATAAAGAAAAATATTTGAATAAGTTACTGCAAAAAATTATAAAAATTGATAATTTTAAGATTCAAAAGTCATTTTTGCCAAATAGAAATTTTTTCAAATTCGATATACAACATAAGGGTAAAAATTTAATACTTTATGAGTAAATCGAAAAAAACTACTTTTTACTGCGGAGGTAATACATACTTATCAGCGCATCATTACATGATAAAGATGCTTATTTATTTTGTTTTTCTTTTGTAGTCAATAATTTAATAAAATTGTTTGTGTTTTTCTTGATGAAATGGCTCGACTTGAATATTCTAATACAGATTATTTGAATTTAATTTTAATTCACGGAGAATGTCATAGAGTTGTAAAACGAACAGTAAGAAGATTTATCGAACGCTATTCTGAGCGCCCCCGACCATCAGCAGATACAATAAGACGTGTGGTTCAAAATTTGGAACAGTTTGGCAAATTTAAACACTCTGAGCCTCGCAAAAAAACTGCTATTGATAACGAACATAATGAAGTTATAACTTTAGGATATTTCCGTGCCTATCCTTGTAATTCGATAAACGACGCGAAAACAGATATTGGCTTAACACCAACAACTATCAGAAGAATTCTTAAGGAAAACAAGTTTAGACCATACTGTTTACAATTAGTTCAACATTTGAAAGAAGCGGATTTCTTGAAACGTATCGAATTCTGTGAAACAATTTTGCTCAAATTACAAGAAATTCCTAATTTTTTGACTAATATCATATGGACGGACGAATCTAAATTTACGAAAAATGGCATATTTAATCGCCGAAACTCGCATTACTGGAATAAAGAAAATAGCTATCCAATTCGCGAATGCCATTTTCAGGAAATTTGGAATTTTAACGTATTTTGTGCTATTCGGAATAACGAAATCTTTGACGCGTTTTTTTTTGACAACGAAAATTTGAGAGGTACAAATTTAATTTTTAGGAGAAAATTATCTTGAGATATTAAACACTCGAATTCAACCCCGATTAAATCTAGAAAGGGAAAATTTATGGTACCAACAAGACGGTGCGCCCCCTCACAACACCAACGCTGTTTCCATGAAACTTTATGAAATTTTTGAAGATCGTTGGCTTGCCAATAATGGTCCCTTTCCATGGCCACCTAGGTCACCTGATCTTACGCCAATGGATTTTTATCTTTGGGGTCGAATTAAAAATATTGTTTATGCTACACCACTAACGACTAAAGAAGATTGCATTGCAAGAGTGCTAAATTCCTTCAATTCTCTTTCTCCACAAGAAATTCAAAGCGCTACAAATGAAGCCGTCATAAGACGGGTCCAACAATGTCTTGCGTCTAATGGGCAACATTTTGAACATTTATTGTAAATTAATTTACATTTTGATCACGAGCAAGAAATACTAAATAAGCGACTTTATCGTGTAAGAATGCACTGATAAGTATGTAGTTACTACCTCCGCAGTAAAAAGTAGTTTTTTCGATTTACTCATAAAGTATAAAATTTTTACACTTATGTTGTATATCGAATTTGAAAAAATTTCTGTTTGGCAAAAATGACTTTTGAATCATAAAATTATCAATTTTTATAATTTTTTGCAGTAACTTATTCAAATATTTTTCTTTATTTCAATTCTCAATTATTTGGTTTCCATGGTGACCACGAACAAGGAATACTAGATTTAAGTATGTAGCTCATTTTTATCACAAATTTTAAAATTGGGACTTTTTTGATAATAAGTATGAAACTGTTACGTTTAGGCAAATAAAGTTTTAAACAAACTTACCTTAATTTTTGACGTTAAATCGATTTGAGTAATAAAAAAATAGGGGTTTACATTTGGTTTTTTTTGAGTAACTTGAATTTTTTGATAGTCAAGTTTAGACATTCATAATTTTATTTTTATGAACAATACAAATGTCATTTTTTGCAGACTGTTGCCTACAACACCTCAAAGTTTTATTCAAATTGTTTGACAGGAACAGAACAATTAACGAGTTATTACTAAGACCGCATCTGTCAATTTTTATAGAAAAATGTTTTTTTTTAAACGACTTAAATTTCGTATCTAGTTTACTTAACAAACTTACATTAAAATTCGACATAGAATCCAAAAATTTAAAATTTAAATTTAAAATAAGCGACTAAGTACCGACTTCCGGTATAACCGGAAGTGGTACGAACGTGAAAATATTTTAGATGAGTTAGCCCTAACATCATTACCCTGTCACCAAATTTTCAAAATTATAGTAAGTTTGGTTTAGCAGATACTCATAGGATCAGCTCCTAAAGGCGGACCCTGTATACATATAAGTATACTACTATGCAATTAGGGCAATGCCTTGTGTAGTTTGTATAAATAAATAAATAAATAAATATAAATAAAAATAAATTATAAAATCTATTTATTCCTAAACATGTCAGTTACTACTTAAAATTCAGGTTGTGATAATTATGATTTATATAATTATATAATTATGTTATACACTGTTTATTTGATTTTTAATATGGAATATAAACAATGTGGAAACATTTTACTGTAGTTTATTACAGTTATTTATTTTTATGTTCATGTGCCCAAATTTCCTTTTATATAAAATATAATAATTTAAGTATGAAGTGTCATTTGTTCTGGAAAATATTAACAAAAGCTTAATTAATAACAATAACAGAAAATGTATCAAGGTTTGTTGAATTTTATTTGTAGACCGGTATAGGTTTTTTAAGTTATAAATTTATATTAATTAATACAAGTTGTGCAATAATTATATTTAACATTAACACCACGTGTATAAATATAAGAATAATATTTAGCATAATTATTCATGTATGAGTGAAAATATTTTAATTACATTTTTTAATACAATATTATCTATCTCCAGGTTAGCTGTTCACATGAAATTTGTAGAAGAAGCAAAATCCCATTATTGGGTCTATCGGAAACATGTGGGGCTGCTTTTGAACATGGACCAAAATCACTTCGACGATTTTCTACAGCTGTAAGGTAGGTGAAGTATCACTTTCACATTAGATCTAAAGCTTTCAAACTCACCACAAAGACATATGCAATTGTAAACATTACATTATTACCCATATTTAAATTACTTTTTTGGGTTTTTTAATGGTGTATTTTGTATTTATGTTTATACAAATCTAAAAGTTTCGATAACACTTACAGTTATCGTCCTTGGTAGTAATAATTTTTTTTTCTAAACGAAAATTATTACTACTGTGGACGGTAACTGTAAGTGTTATCGAAACTTTTAGATTTGTATAAACATAAATACAAAAATTTACCACAAAGGCGTTCACAATAATGAAACAATAATCAATTAAGCTCATTAATTACAAATAAAAAAATGTAGATAAATTGTTTTACGTTTTGGTTTCATTAATGACAATATATTGTAGCATAAGTGTTATTAGAATAAATACTCAAAATCGGGTAAAGCAATGAAATGTATAAATTAAACATACACAACCTTCCCCATGGAATTCTTTATTGTGATTATTATAATTTAAAGTTAAATTGGTTTGAAAGTGACGTGTTTCGATAATTGCATTACCATCATCAGGCTTATAACAATAATGCACTGGTAAGTCATAACAAAATTGAGTAATAAATGGAAACAATTGAAAAGATAAGCGCAAAGCAGTTAATAATAATAAACATAGAGGGGGAAGTTTAATAAAAAATTACCATGGCACAAGTACTTTGAACTGAAGGCCCAAAAACTAAAGGCCGGCAACTCCTGAAGATATAAACGATATGAAGAGGAATTAAACGTTAAAATTAAGTTCAATTTGTGATCTCTCCTATCACACTCGAAATCAATTGCTGAAGGCCTTCAGTGTGTAAGTTAAGTGCAAAAACAGTCTGCCTCAGAACTAAGCCTGATAATGGAAACCTACTCAGCTTCCGAGCAATCTTGTTGCCAAAACAAAAGCTGAGAAACGCGTCATGTGGACAACGGAATCCTCGAAACAGTCTACCTTCCGAAAAATATTTTACTTTGGATGTGTCAAAAGTTTATTTGATGTTTTAAACCGAAAACAAAGACAAGCAGATGTTTACACAGATTAATTCTGAAAAATAACTGATTCTCAAATTTCGTAAAAATACGCCAGTAATAAAATATAAAAGGCAAGTTTGGAATTGAATCTAGGAAAATTATATTAAACCAATGAATGGAAAATAACAACGATACAATCTTCCAACATATAGAGTGGAAATGAAAAGACATGTTTTTAGTAACGGTTTTGGAAAAAGAACTGTTTAGCTTACACAAACATTCGTTTGCTGTGGTTTCTAGAGAATGTGATTATTGAAAACACGATGATTTTCCTAATCATCAAACCAATGCCTAATGACCTCTTTTGTTTAACAATTTTCTAAGTGTCTAAATGCGTTTTTATCGTTTGAACTTCTACTAGAATGCATAATGCTAATATTGAGATTCATAAAATAATAAAATAGCCATATTAAAAAACACTCACGGGGCACATATTTTAGCTCTTAGCCATCCATTTTGCCGCAACCCCAAGGCATATAAATGTGTATAAATGTAGATTTTTAGCAAAATTCAGCCATAATGCTAAACAACACTATTAAGCCCAGAATTTAACTCTGGGTCATCAAGCCAATCTATGTTGCCGCGACCTTAGCCAAATCGGCGTATAAATTAGATTTAAGGCAACATTTGGTCTCAGCACTGATGGGAAAGCTTGGTTATCGTAGAAATCCATTTTGTCGCGGCCTCAACAAAATTTATGTGTAAACATAGATTTTAGGCAACATACGGCCAAACACTCACGGAACATATAATTTAGCCCTTGATCATCAAGGTAATCCATTTTGCTCCGTCCTCAGCAAATTTGGAGCATAAATATATATTTTGGGCAACATTTGTACCTTTCCTGCTCCCCACTCCTAATTTTGGAAAAGTTGTGTGTACTACTAACGTTTATATAGCCAACCCATAAGTGGATCAGTAGTGTAATGGCCGAGTTCTAATTCCGTTGACGCTGGTCACGCACAGTATAACTTCAACTGTAAACCGTTTCATTCGTTTTTATTTTATCAAATGTCTTAGTACATAGCCAAGTTGTGTACTACGGAAGCATTTGTTTTTCTCTTTTGTAGAAACAACGTAATAGGCAAACAAAGTAGGACGTTTTTATTTTTTTTTATAAAATTGTAGATATACCCAATTTGACTTTCTGATGAAGTACGCATAGATATTGTAAAATTTGATATTCACTTTTTAGCTTAATGTGTAACAAACTTCTCATTTTGATATATTGAGACGGTTAGAAGTAACTTATTATGGAAATGGGCACTTGCGGACGGCGAAAGCGCCGATAAAATTTTTCTTTGAAAAATTCGCTTAAAATGTATGGTCTAAAATGCGACAGCGCGCTAGTGTAGTATATTATTTTTTTTAGCTTCACAAAACATTAGTTTTCTGTAAACTTTGTGATTAAAGGTGACACTAGCCAAATTTTGTAAGTAAATCGGATAATTGTATATTTGTTTATGTGTTCCCACTATTGCTAAAAAATAACTAGTAAAACCACGGCTATGATGATTACTGTAATAATTTAGACGATTTATCAGCAATACGAAATTTATGTTGCTATGGAAACATCGTCGCAACCAGTAGCAGCACAAATTGAGTTAGATAAAATAAGTATGAATTATAAAAATGGTAGTCCTTATTTTACAAGACTATTCCATGGATGTGGTAGTAAAACACAGTAATTATAAACATTGTTAGGGAATAGTCATTAGTAAAACCACGAGTGGGATAATTATTGTGATTATTTCATGAAATATCCTTTACTACTGCGATATATCCATTGCAACATAAATTTCTAGTACTAAACCACAAAAATTATAAACAATTTTATCTTAGTTTATTAATTCAAATTACAAAATGAATATATATATATATATATATATATATATATATATATATATATATATATAAAAGTGTGTTCCATCAAGTTCTATACATATGGGAAATTCATTTATATGATAATTGTTGAAAACACTTTTCCCACAGAAAAGTTCTGCATTGACCAAAACCAAACATGCACTCAAAAATCCAAAAAAATCGTACCATATACAGGATAAACAAGAAAACAGTAATTAGACTCAACAGTAAAGTACCGTTATTTTTGATAATACAAGAAAATGTCACTTATAAAAGTTGTTTAGAATGAAAAGTCTTATTTATTTGAATTTATAAAACTGACATAATGAAAAGTTGTTTGTGTTTAGATGGAGATGCTAAATGCCAAATTTCTTTTTACAATTTTAAATTTACTTTTACTTTTTTTTCAAAAGTTTGTTCGAACAATTGATTTAAAATTTCGTTAACATGAGCTTTTTAAATTTTAGCGATATAATCTGCGTTATCGATGACTTTTTTTACATTTACGCCACTAAGGGTTCATGTGTTTAAAAATGCAAGTTAAAGAAAATTATAAAATCCATTTTGTACAATAATGGGTTCGATAAAGATATGGACTAATATTCAAAGTAATGAAATAAATTTGACTGTTGATTGAAAATACTTCATTTAAATGCAATTGGACAGATCTTCCGGGAAAAAAAGAACAAATCAATGTAGAAAGAAAGTTAGGTTTAATTAAGACGCAACCGCATTCTTCAATATAAAAACATTATGCAATAAAATTGTAACTCAAGATTCATAACTAAAATCATAATACAGGAAACAGTTTTTAGAATTCGAATTGAAACAATCTCTAAACTGTCGCCTCAACATATCCACTTTCTCTTTCCATGCAAGTTGCAGTTCTTGCTACAAATTTTTTTAACACTTTTTTAATAACATCTGCAGGTATACTTTCAATCACTTCCCTTATCGTTCTTTCCAAGTGGTCGATGTTATTGAAAGGGCGCTAGGAACACACTCATTCCTTTACATAACTCCATAGAAGAAAGTAATTTAAGGGAGTTATGTGAGCAGATCTAGACGGCCAAGGAAGGTCACTAAATCGTCCAATTAATTTATGATCAAAAAGATCTTGCAGATCGAATCACCCTTGTACTGCGGCATGGCGTTCGATCGTGTTGGAACCAGATGTACAGTATTTGCTCTAATAGCAATTCGTGCAAAAAATTTGGCAATAAAACATTCAAGAATTCTAAATAGCGCTGGCTGGGCATTGACATTATTGCTAAAAAAGAATGGTCCAAGTATCCTGTTCTTGTGAATTCCGCACCAGGCATTAGTTTTGAACCAATACCGATCACCGAGATGTCTTGAAAATTTGGATTTGGATCACTCCACCATCGGCAATTTTGGGAGCTTACTTTTCCGTTAGAAGTAAATGTGGATTCATCCGTAAACAAAATATTTCTAGTCAAACTCTAGAATGATCTCCCTAGTCCCTGTTTTCCTCTCACTTATGATATGAAAAAATTTAAGGTAGCTGTTCATAGGCATCTCTTGGAAATTCAATTTCACTTTCTCTGAATAGTATTATTAAAAGTGTCCGTAATTAAGCTCTATTTAAGTCACCATTAAAACGTCGTTAAAATTTTTGCAATACCAGAAAGTGGCCTTGTTTATGAAAACTAATTAATTGAATCTAAATGCAATATTTTCAATCAACAGGCAAATTTATTGGATTCAATATTCAATCCATATCTAAATATTTTATTATATTTTGTTAATTTGTATTGTTAAATGTTTCAAACTTTAGTGGTGTAAATGTTAGGAAGAGATCAATTACATTGATAAATTTTAAAAAACATGCTAACGAAATTTTAAATCCATCATTTTAACAAATTTCGGAATTTTTGAAAAAAAGGTAAAAAATTTTAATTTAACAAAAAAAAAGAGATTTGGCATTTAAAAATATTTTTGAAAAAATTATAGTAGAGAACTGTGCATAACTTTTAATTCTAAATAACTTTTTAAGTGACATTTTTTGTATTTTCAAAAATAAGGGTACTTTACTCTTGAGTCGAATTACTGTTTTCTGGCTTATCCTGTAGATGGTCCGATTATTTTAGACTTTTATGAGTGCATTTTGGGTATTGGTCAATGCAGAACTTTTCTGTGGGAAAAATTTTGTCAACAATTATCGTATAAAATAATTTCCGTATGTATAAAACTCTATGGGACGCACTGTATACAACATAAATAAATTAATCAATTTGTTAACGTGAACGTAACTATAGTTTATAAGGTTAGAAACACCATTTTTTCAGGTAATGGGGATTCCCACTTACTACGGCTTTGCGGGATAAGCCCCGTTACATTTCAATTATGATTGGTTCTTGATTTAACTTGTATGCATGAAATAATTATTAGTAATGATAATTATTTGCACAGCAAACAGGAGTTTTTGTTGAGAGCAACATTAAGTGGGTTAACTATAGTATACTGTATCACAAGGCCAGAAAATGACCTTTAGCAGCCCACGGCTATTGGCTGCACAAGCGAGCGAAGCGAATCGAGGGCAGCTAATAGCTAAGGGCTGATAAAGCGTTTTTTGCATGTGTGATACACAACTGTTTTTCGCCTACCAAAAAAAACAAAAATATGAAAATATAACAAAAATCTTTAATTTTATAAATGCAGACAGAATTTAATAAGAAAGTTAACGAATATAGGAATTTACTTATTATAGTAATGTTAATTATCCCTTCAGCACAATTATGGATGGTAATACCAGAATTTATAGGCATTAGGGAGGTGTTTGAAGTGCTAGCAGTATGGTGATTTATTTCTACGGATGAAGTTGGTGGTGCATTGGAATTATCTAGATTAACTGGCAATTCATTTATTTGATCGGAATTATTTAACACTTCAGTTGTGTTTTTTCTACGAGTATTAGGCTGCTGTTCTTGGTTTGTCAGGATTTTTTCAGAAATGTTAATCTCATCCGATAAGCAGTCGTCGATATATCCTTCTACAACTACAGAAGAACGCCAACCTCCATGCTTTTTAAGTGTTGGAGTATTCGTAAATTCTTCATCACTGTCTGAATTACTATTCATTTTCACTAATTCGCACAATCACAATTTTTCAGAATCAGAACGTATTATTTTTTTACAGTTTTGTTCTCTTGATTCCAAACTTTGATAACTGACGTTTAATGAAAATTTATGTGACAGTCAAAGGTGTCTAGATAGTGAAAAATTACAAAATCGTGTTGTTATGAATTTAGCAGCCCAAGGGACGATAAATATTACTTTCGGTCATATTTTTAGGGTTGATATGATTCATTTTCACATATGGTAGGCGAAAAATAAAAATATTCAACCTACGAGTTATATTTTTCAAGACAATTTCATGTATGTATGACTAATACACAATAATTTTATTTCAGTTTATTAATCTGATTAACAAAATAAAAATATTAACTACATAAATGAATGAATGAATTTATTGGCGTGATCGTAACGATGGTTTGTCAGGTTGAAAACATTGTTTTTTCACCCAATGGGTTTCAGCTTTCCCAATAGTGCGTATTCGGTCGATAGCTTCTTAGCCATTAAACTTAGAAGATAAGTTTAAATACGAAAGTTGTCTATTTTTGTAAGCTGCATAATCTAAAAATAGTTTGGTTTCTACAGGGTGTAATATAAAAGCGGTACAATATAGAACCTTTGATTTTTAACAGAACACCCTATATATTATTTTATTTTTCGATTCTCATTATAATTTTACATCTTTTTTATAAGAAAAAAATTGAACAAACTTAAATATCTCCGAAACTATTAAAGATAGGTATAGAACATATTTAATAGAAATGAAAACTGATTAATAGACGAAGATAAGGCATTAAAAAAATATAGGGTGTGCCATTAAAAAATGAAGATATAGCATTTTCAAATTTATGTTATTGAATTAATTTTTGTGATCACCGTGTATATTGAAATCCAATTTTGACAATAGATTAAAGTAAGCTCATATATGACTAAATTCTATACCAAAGATTATTTTTTTATTTACTTGAATTACTACATAAAAATGTCAGTTTTTGGTTAACTTTGCAAATATCTCAAAAACTGTAAGATTTAGCTTGTAAGTAATACTTAAAAAAAAGAATTATAAGGAGAATCGAAAAATAAAATAATATATAGGGTGTTCTATTTAAAAATCAAAAGTTCTATATTGTACCGCTTTTATATTACACCCTGTAGAAACCAAACTATGTTTAGATTATGCAGCTTATAAAAATAGACAACTTTCGAATTTAAACTTATCTTCTAAGTTTAATGGCTAAGGAGCTATCGACCTAATACGCACTATTAGGACACCCTGTATATATAATACCCAAAATTAATCTGGCCATTTCAAATTTTTTTTAAAGATGGATTAATTTTTTGAATGTTATTTTATTGATCTTTTCTTATACGCAAACTACATTGACATACGTCTAAGTACTATTTAAATTTGTTTTTTAATGTACCTAACTATTAAGGAGGTTAACGTGCGGTAGAAGAACCGGACATAAAATCAGCGATTTGTAGAATTTTTGTTGACGATATGTTTTCATTACTAGAATGACTAATTCGTCAAACGATTTCCCTTCACACAAGTCATTGGTTTATCATTGCTTTAGTGACTAAAACTATTTCCACAAAGGAATTTGAGAAATCTAATGTAAAAAATGGGCATTTAGTGTTACGTTTTCTACTACTCGATCCAAAATTATTACATTCGTGGAAGAATGGAATGAAAAATCCAAACTGTAAAATCAACCGAAAAATATTTTTTATTATACCTGAGTCATAATCTCCACTTTGAATACTCAAATGTGTGCGAAATTGGGCTTTTAAAGTACTAGTGCTTTAAAGTTTCCTAGGTATCAACGAATTCACCTTCAAATTTTGAACAATCATAAATACCCGTACAAATTCTGATTGAAATTTTAATCTCGCATCAAATATACTCGTTTTTAATCAGTTTGTAATTCGCGAAACAAACGAATTTTTAATAAATATAAAAGCAACGAAACAACTATTGCTCACCGTTTCTATCGCAACGATTAGAGACGCAGGTTACTTCGAAAAACTGATTTCAGTTTACTTTTACTTCCACATCACCCATGGAGTAGTTTCTTACAATTATCGCATTGTGGTCCAGGTATAATAAAAAATAGCGCATACTACACGTGTATAAGCCCTTTAAAGAACGCGCGCGGGCTTAAAAGCACGAGGCGAAGCCGAGTGCCTTTGTATACAGTGTGTCCCAAAAGTTTAGAAACGCTCAATTATCTCAGTTATTTGTAAAGTTACATAGATGAAAATTGGCGAGTTTACATTAACAATTATGCTCTTGATGTAAAATGCCGTTTGCACAGTTTCTCCAGCGTAGAAAATATATAAAATGTATTATGAACATTTATTGTACAAAAATATGTATTTACTTTTTTTTTCTTTTTTTAGGAAGTATCAGAACAACAAAAACTTATTATTTTTCACTACTTAGCTAACAACTATAAACTTAAATTAAAAAAAGGTAACTAGTTCAACACTCCTCATTTTATTAATGTAAACCTGTCTTTTCTTGAAACTTGAGCACTTATCTTTCAGTCACTGGTTTCGTCAGTATATCTGCCAGCATTTCTTCTGTTGGACAGTATTCACAGAATATAATTTTCTGTTCTACACAATTCTGTACAAACTTGAATTTTGTATCAATGTGTTTGATACGGTTGGATACACTGTCCATTTGAATGAACTTCAAACAATTTTGATTTCTTCATAAATTTTGATAGGTTCATACGTCTTGTTTCATGTCATTCAGCAGTCTTCTCAACCATATCGCTTCTTGACAAGCTTCTGATAGAGCAATGAATTCCGCTACCATTGTCGATAATGCTACGACGTTTTGCTTACGACATCCCCCGTTTCCTACACTCTCGTTGATAAAGAATATGTAGCCCCTGTTGGATTTTCTGTCACTTCTATTCTCTGCCCAATTTGCATCCGTATATCCATACAATACTTCATGGTTTTTATTGTCGAAATTTCCAAGAGTTAATTTTGGTCCTAACGTTCCCTTTAAGTACTTAACAATTCGTTTCAATTCATTCCAATCTATTTGACTTGGAAGCACTAACTTTTTGTGACAAAATTGAAACACTTAAAATAGTCAACGCTTATTGGGACTTTCGATTCTTTCGCATCTTGGAGACCAAACATCTTTATTATCCTTTATTTTGTTTGACATAAATGATACGTCCCATTAACATCCCTAGTGACTTCAATGCCAAGATAAAGTTTTACATCACCCAAATCTTGTATTTCGAACACAAATCCTATATCATTTCTAACTTTACTAATCACTTCACGAGATCTAGCAGCTATGATCATATCATCTACATAGACAATCAGAAAACACCATTCGTTGCCGTCCTTTCTTATATATAGACATTGATCAGCTTCAGTTTGTAGAAAATCAGTTTTAATTAACAAATTATTCAGTTCCTCATACCATAATTTAGCTGCTTGTTTTAGCCCATATAAACTTTAAAATAATTTGCAACCTACGTTTTCTATTCCATTTTCAATAAAACCGGGTGGTTGTTTCATATATATCTCTTTGTTCAGTTTTAAGGTACTGTATATTGAATCTCAATGCCTTCATTTTTTAAGTACTCTATGACTTTATTTCCTGTATATCCTCCTCCTCGATCTGACCTTATCACTTTCGGTTTCTTTGAAAACCTATTCTTAACCATTTCAACGTACTGTTTAATTAATAAATATTTGTGTGTCTGGTAATGTGTAAAAAACGAAATTTGGTTAAGTTGTATTTCTACGATTTCGGAGATATCGGAGAACTCGCTGTATTACGAGTTTATTGAAATTTATTTAAATTATTCATTATTAGCCCCAGGTTTTCAATAAATTAATATTTATACCTGTCGATCTATCCTGAAAATGGATATTTGAAATAATCCAGAGGGAAAATAAAGCAACGTATTATAGTAAACACCACAAATTTTTTGTTTATTTTGACCAAATGAATTTAAAATAAAATAGCCTTACAAAAGATTTTCAAATGAATTTTCTTCTCCCATACCATTCTTCAACAGGATTAGCTCGACGAATACGTGCGTCATCAGCAGAACGTTGGCACTGCAGCCATGTCTTACATAATGCTCCGGATTTCATATCCGGATATTTGGTAGATTCAATTTTATAAACATTAGAGCCGAAACATACAGGATGGACAAGCGTGTTATTGTTGGTGACATTATAATATTCATGTGACTGAAACCTCGCTCGCAATCTGATGAACTGAAAGGGATTAACTTTGAGCAATTCATGAGTGGGTTTAAATCCATTGAAATTTCCGTGTTATTGTCAACATAATCTCTGAAACTGTTCTTTAGTTTGGTTTAATCCAACCTAAATCTAGTTTTAGTTGATAACTCATTACTGCTTCTTGTTGTCAGAAATCTTCTTTTAAGGTTGTTTATTACACTTGAAAGCAATTGTTGACTGTTAATAGCGGTTAATTTATTATTTTATTAACTGTATATTTATTAGTTGCTTTTGATTACCTCTTTATTTTCCTTAGTACCAAAATTATCTTTAAGTGTTAAATCCATTGCTCTTCATCTGATTTTGTCTGCATGAACTATCGTAGTTTGTCTACTTTCTAGGCACCCTGAGAGCATTGAAAGTTCAGATAGTATATCTTACATAATCGTCAAATCTGACAAGAATTGAAGTGATGTGAGAAGTTTAATTAACCTGTTGCACATGGTGCGATCGGCTAGAGCTCTACTTTTAGGAAGACTTGAAAAACATCCGCAGTTTGATTTGGTAGTTGAATTAAATCTAAGAATAAAACACTTGGTGCAGTATCTTTGCTGGTTTCATATTTTAAATAAATAATCAAAGTGGGTTTAGAGCTCAAGCTTGTAGATTCATCAATCAAAATTGAGATTTTACCAGAAATACTTGAAACTTGACTGATAATTCGTTTTTTTCATTTCGTCTGAAATATGATTAATAATTTCCGATCCAATAAATCTAGAGTGTGATGATACACCAATATCCACACCATTTAACTTTTGAAGTTCCAAAGCAAGCTCTAAGATGGGAAACCTTTCTGCACAAACTACAGCCTAGCCTACCGTTTTGGCAATCCAACCAAGGAAATATTTACCTTTTCCATTTGATGCAGAAGAGTAGAATTTGTTCCTGAGGTGAATGGTTCTGTAATCAGGGTTGTTGCTTGACTGAAGGATGATATGAAAGTTTTTTTTTGCTTTTTTTTGGACGATTCCATTGTGTAATCAGAAACAAAAAAACTTAAAACAATAGAATTATAGCAGTTAGACTACAAATTCACCGTCAGCAAGCTACAGGCTGTAACGGATAAAGGTAAGATAACAACGAACAAGGAATTAGACAAGTCGTCACTCGCCACATGATGAGGTGAGGAAGTCGGGAAAGTTCGTTATCGGTGTCCACATGGATTCGTACTGCGGCCTATTATTTCCTATTACTTGGTACAATGCCAGTCATTGCCTTTAGAAAATGATTGACTGTTATTTAAGAACAACATCAATCAAACAAGAGGGTACATTAGAAATATTTATTTAGTTTTGTGTATTAATATTTCAAAATCTATATCCATCGATAATCTTGCTTTAATATATAACAACATATTTATTTTTAAATCACGCCCTTGCCACGCGTTCCCGGTCCATTACACCCCAGAAAAACCTTAACTATAAGATTTTCTATATTCAGAGGCGCAGAAGTGTCTAAAGTTGCTGTTTTAACTTCAAATACGTACGCTATCTGTACACTGTGATCCAAAGTAATCCACCATTGTAGTGTCTATATAGTACGACTGTGTCCAAAGGACGTCCCAGAATATCATGTTATTCGTGAAATAGTGTCGTTTTTCGCATGGAAGCGACAAAAAGAAATCAGTAGCAAACCGGGCTAGTTTAAACGAAGATACTGTAAAAGTGCAGCTTGCAAAATACTGTGTTAAATAAAGACGGTTCAGGTAAACAGTAAACAAAAGACGACCCTTTAAAATTCGACTTAAGTCTGAAGCTCAGGCAACTCATAGACGTGCGTTTGGGATATTAAACATTGTAGATTAATTATCAAACAAATGGCGCGAAAGTATTACAAATTTATTTTAGATGTGTTTATTTCAAAATGCTTAAGGTTTAAGTAATATAAAATAATTATAAATGTAGTTTACATTACAAGCATTATTCGGTTTGATAAACAAAACTTGCAGGTTACTTAGACAAAAACTCGCTGCAAAGATGATTTATTACTCTGTCTGATATTCTGAGACGTACTATATTAGAAGGTTATTGTTAACGCGTATATTTTCATTTTGACATATATATATATATATATATATATATATATATATATATATATATATATATATATATATATATATATATATATATATATATTAACACGTCGAGCCTTCCTTCACACTTTATCCAGGCTTAGGACTGGTTCAAAATTAGTTTTGAACCGTGTTTAAAGGCCAACAGGCCAACTTAACAACAGAACAAATGATAAAAGCACAAAACCCTTACAATCACTTAAATTAGTCACAAAAAGCTCACAAGTGTTCAAAATGTTTTCCGTCATTATTAATGCATTTATTTAATCTATTTTCGGTAGAGAAACCCGCTGCTTCAATTTGAGCCCTGGACAAGCTTCTAATATAGCATTTCGAATTCATTCCATCATATCTTCTCTGGTTGTTGGTTTCTTTTGAAAAACCATGTCTTTTAGTCTACCCCATAGATAAAAATCTAAACAAGTTAAATCCGACGAACGCGGCAGCCAGGGAAACAAACTTCCTCTCCCAATAACATGATTCGGATATTGTTCCTCTAAATGCTGATGTACGATTTGGGTATAATGTGCCGGACAACCAGCAAGCTGAAACCACACATTTCTTCTTGTTTCCAAGGAGACATCTTCTAACAGTGGTGGAAGTCAAGTATTCTAAAAACCTTCCTCCATTAGGGGTTTGATCGAAAAAATATGGGTATATAGTTTTTCCTTCCACGATTCCGCACCATACGTTTAAACTCCAGCGATTTTGATGTTCTACTTGCCGCATCCAATATGGGGTTTCCTGAGACCAGTAATGCATGTTATGCAAATTTACACTTCCTGCGCTATTAAAAGTTGCTTCATCCGTCCGTAATATTAGTGACAGAAAATTTGGATTTTCCCGAATCATATTTAACAGCCAGTAACAGTGGTTCACAATCTGTATCTTGTAATGCCTGATGTAAAACAATGTGGTAGGGATGCATTTTATTTTCTTGAAGAATCTCGTGGACAATTGTTTTTGGGACCCCTAGGTTGTTCGAAATTTTTGTAGTGCTTAAGGTGGGATCGTATTGCATGTAGTCCAAAACATTAATAATATTTTCTTTAATACGTGTTCTTCGAATTCTTTGAGGTGCTTGCATAGGATGAACGTTGCCTGTCTCCGGTAATCGCTTAGCCAATCTTGAAAACACTTCTCGTGAAAAATGTTGTCTTTGTGAATATTGCATTGCATATTGACGCGACGCAATTACAGCATTTTCGTAACATTGAAAATAAATGCGTAACATATTATATGCTTCCGCGGTAGTAAATGGCATGTTTTATGATAATCGAATTAAAAAAGTAAATCTGAGACACAAAAACTATAAGAACAACTTTTGACAGTTGTGAAATCAGTATTTTTCAATTTAGCAGTTATAATGGCTGCGGCATTTGCTTTTCTCGATAAAGAGAAAGATAACTTAATCTGATTAAAGCACTCCAATTTTTGACATTTTCTCATATAAATCAAGATCGTTTGGAAATATCGGAATGCGGTTTTCACTAAAATTTAGCTATTTTTATGTTGGTTTAGAGTCTGTCAGGAAAGTAGTACCTTTCCATTTAACTTTTTTCCGAAAATCACAAAAATGTGTAAACGCTGCAGATAACGCCCTCTAGTTTATTTACTTTAAACTAAACAGTTTACCAAAAAATTTTCTATAAAAGAGCATAAAATACTCTTTCAAATGAGATCAAAAATATTCAAATCGGTTGAACGGTTCAGGCGATATTAAAATGCAAATATTGACAAATCCTTTGGCTCCCCCTTATTATGATAAGTACGAAAAAATGTCGTAAAGCAAAATGGTGCGTTATTACCCAAGCTGTCAAATGATGTTTTGAAAGTTATAGCTCATCGTCTAACTTTCCAAGATAGGGTGAATTTTATGTTTCTGCATAGTAGTTACTATTATTGATCTCTTAATAACTTTTCTTAATATGTTCCTATACCGATCTGTTATCGTTTTCGAGATAATAATTTATTTCACATTTTTTTTCGAAAAACATGGCTTTCAAAAAGGGTTTCCAGTCTTGAACTCTGACAGATCAGCGCACTGAAATTTAGTGAGGAGTTAGGTAATTACTAGTGGAATTTCAATCTGTGTCCAAATCTAAGTTGACTTGAATAGTCGTTTTCTTCCATTTTTCTTAACGCTTTCAACTAAATTTATCAATAGTTACACCAACTGACAGCGTAACTAAAGAACAATAGCAGAATGTAAACAACTTTAAAACAGTTACCATAGGCTACTTGCTAAATTGATCCTTACACTCATGTCACGTTATCTGTAATAATTTTGCTAAATAAATGCTCATAAATGAAAAACTGTTCGAGATGGATAAAGGAACATTACATATAGAAAGATAGACAATTTCAAGAGCTTTTAGGACCAGATATAAAATACAGGGTGTTCCATTAAAAAAACATACTTTTTACAGTATTTCCGAACAAGAAATATATTTGTATTTTTTAAACATCCTGTACTATTATAACTTAGATTTGGACACAGATTGAAATTCCACTGAGCATTACCTAAATCCTCACTAAATTTCAGTGCGCTGATCTGACAGAGTTCAAGACAGCGCACCCTTTTTGAAAGCCATACTTTTCGAAAAAAAAAAGTGAAATAAATTATTATCTCGAAAACGATAACAGATAGGTATAGGAACATATTAAGAAAAGTTATTAAGAGATCAATACGGAATCTAACAAGAAAATGATACACAAAGTGTTCTATTTAAATGATCAAAGTTGCTAATACTTTCTTGTAGAAGCGTCTAATAGGCCATCCACCATCAGTCATCCAGTATATATCAGTATATATACATATATATATACACATATATATATATATATATATATATATATATATATATATATATACACAGGGTGTTCGGTGAGGAACTGTACAAACTGAAATGGTATGTTCCTTGGGTCAATTTAAGTAAAAAAAGTCCCATAAACATAGGTCTGATTCGCAATAGTTACCCAAATACAAGCGTTTAAAGTTTATAAACGATCACATATTTTTTCAAAAGTAATTATTGTTAGTCAACTGGAAAAACAAAACCGAAACAATCTGTCATTTATTCGTTTGTGTTCTAATAATGAAAAAGTGGATTGTAGTAAATTATGTGTAATTTAAATTTAAAATGCCTTTTCAATTTTCTAACGAAGAGTATGCTGACATCATTTACATTTATGGATTTTGTGATGGAAATGCAGAGCTGCCGTTAGGAATATGAACGAAGATTTCCAACAGGAGGATTCCAAATCAACATTTAGATATTCTGTCACCTGTCGACTAAAATGGGGAGGCGCCCCATCTTGTTGAAGAAACATTTGTTGTCTTGTTAGTAAAGGTACTTCTTCCAAAAGCGGTAGCAATTCATTCCGCAAAAGGTTAGCATATGCTTCTCCTGTAAGACGTTCCTCAAACAAAAAAGGTCCAATAAGTTGATCGTCAATCATACCACACCATACATTAACAGAAAATCTGCGCTGAAAGTTTGCTTCTGTTGTACCATGTGGATTTTCATCTGACCACAAATGAGAATTGCGTGTATTGTTCACTCCATCTCTAGTAAATTGCGCCTCGTCACTAAATAAAATGAATGGAACTAGTTGTGGATTTTCTTGCAGCCACTGGCAGAAATTCAACCGCAAAGCAAAATCTCCAGGTTCAAGGTGCTGAACGTTTTGTGTATGATAGGGATACAAAAGCCCATCATCTAATGTTTGCCATACTGACATACGGGGGACTCCCGTTCGAGAAGAAATTCTTCTAACACTCAACCCTGGACTCCGATCAACCATCTGTAGAATGTTTTCTTGCTCATTCACATTTAACTCCACAGGACGATCAGATCTTATTGAAACTGATAGAAATGAACCATGAGTTCGAACGTGTTGAAACACAGAAGAAAAGGTTTGGTGATTTGGAATCCTCCTGTTGGGAAATCTTCGTTCATATTCTAACGGCAGCTCTCGCATTTCCATCACAAAATCCATAAATGTAAATGATGTCAGCATACTCTTCGTTAGAAAATTGAAAAGGCATTTTAAATTTAAATTACATTAATCTACTCAATCCACTTTGTCATTATTAGAACACAAACGAATAAATGACAGATTATTTTCGGTTTTGTTTTCCAGTTGACTAATAATAATTACTTTTGAAAAAATATGTGATCATTTATCAACTTTAAACGCTTGTATCTGGGTAACTATTGCGAATCAGACCTATGTTTATGGGACTTTTTACTTAAATTGACCCAAGGAAAATACCATTTCAGTTTGTACAGTTCCTCACCGGACATCCTGTATATATATATATATATATATATATATATATATATATATATATATATATATATATATATATATATATATATATATATCAAATTCACAGGTTATTTGTTAAAACTATGGATATTTTCATTTCATTTGTTGGTAAGGTTATTTTTGCTTAATTAAGTTTTGTAGACACCCTATTTATTTTATTACATTTTTTAAAGGTAGAAAATTACTGGTTTGATTTTGTCACAAACAATTATGGAAAGTAGAAGTATTCTAAACGTCACATTCAGAGCTCGCTTGTTAAAAACGTGAATATTTTTAAATCATAAACTAAAAATGCAGTTTTCTTAAAGCAATCAATTTTAGACAGTACATTATACAGACATAATTCGAAGGGATAAAATAGTTTTACAAGATGGTAAAATAATATACTGGGTGTTCCACTTAAAAAAATTAGGTTTTTGCTAATTGATATCTCCTGAATTAATGCTTATCCAGAAAACACCCCGAACCCCAAATGAAACTTCTACTATGTTTAGACATTTCAGCTATCCTTTACCTTCGGACCTACCAAATACGTTTAGTTGCTTATCACTGATAACGTTTATTTGGCAGCATTTATAGTGCACCACTTTTCGTCAAATCCTCATATTTTTCGCTTCAGCTTGGCAACGACGCAATTTATGGGAAAAGAAAGGATAGGGCTAGATGCAGAATTTTACGTTAAATTCGATGGTAAACAAATATACAGGGTGTCCTATTGAAAAAAGTTAACTTCGTGTTGTCTCGCTTAGGCTGCACGCCCTGTATATCTCAAAATATTTTAGAAATGTGTATCTGCGCAAACATAACAATTTTTATTTAAAACATTTGTTTGTATTTTTGATCCTAAGTAAGTTATTGTACTTCCACACGCTAATGGGCCACCCTGTATATACGACGTGATCAATCTCAAGTGTACTGTAGTGGTATGACAAAAATCCCTAGTTGTTAATATTGTTGTGTTTTGCAGTTCGCTGCTTTGGATTTTTAGTGTGGTTTTAGTTTGTCAGTTTATGTCATATTATACCTTCGTTTTTCACTTTTGTATTTTTTGAGTTATTTACAAACTGTCTATATCAAGACAAATTATATATTCTCAATTTCAAATTGTGATATCGAATTTACATTTACATGTACTATAAATTTTATTTAATTATAATGAAATTATAACATTTAACTACTTAAGATTCATTATTTAGTAATGATTTAATCCAATCATTAAATAATATTTTATTTATTTTGTTGTATTTTATAGGGATGCAGTCTAATCAAATACAAAACAGTCATTATTTAAATTAAGATAATATTTTATAATATGTATAAGTTAATGACCTTCATACAGATTTGAAACTGATCGTAGTTTTTACTCGAACCATGCTCTAGAGTAGCTAGAGCAATACAGCTTCTTACCAACAGTGGTACCAACTTAAATATTTTGATCAAGTGGTGTACACTTGAGATTGATCACTCTGTATATATATATATATATATATATATATATATATATATATGTAGTGTAGAAGACGAAATTGCAAACAGGGCTGTCACAACCGTTTCTTGTATGTGCCAACTTTAGTTTTAAACAAAAGTACTAAGACTAATGGGTATTGGTACCTGCATAAGAGAGAACTATCATTAAATGAGCTACTGTAACTGAATTAATTATGCCGTGTTATATAGGATGCTACTACGCACTAAAATACCAATTTTGATCAAGATTATCGCAAATGTTTTCCTATTTCAAAAAAATTAATATAACACAAAGAGATATACCGCCTATCGAATAAACCATTTTGTCATAATCAGGGACCCTTACAACGTCCAAAGACAGTTTGGCGAAGTCGAGTTGTAGGGTGATCACGGTGTTTTCTTTTATGTATGTTATAGATGAGAAAGTAAAAAGTGGTAAAATGTGTGTCATCTGACCATAAAACTTCATTGGCAAAAACAGGATTTTTTCGGACTTGTCAAAATAGCAATTACAAAAATGACGGCTACCGTCTTGAAGGCCTTGCACTTGGCTTATAGTGATCGTTTTCTGTAACCTTTAAAATATGAACGGTTGAATTAGTAATGTTCAGCTTCATACCAGCACGTCGTGTGTTTATATAAACAATTATTATCATTTTTTAAATGATTTATGGGATAACGTTCTTGGGAACTTCCAAATCCGTATAGCTAGCGTATGAAAATAATGTTTTTCCTGGTTGTTAACTTTCGGGGTTACGTATCAAAATAATTTTCCATATGTTTAACTAGAACGAGACACAGGACTAGTAGTTGTTAATATTTCAAAGTAATGTGATTATTTAAGTGTGCGTTGACGAAAACTATGGCTTATAAATAGCGAGGTGATAAATTAGAAATCATTTACATTTATTTTTATTATTGAATATTTCTTTATTAAGTGGAATTTCAAAATTGTAGCAAATCAAGTTTCTTTATAACTCGTACTAAACTGTTAAAGAAATTTAGAAAACATAAAAGGTCAATAACGTAACTGCTTTCTACTATCACAATAAAATGGCTTGGTTTGGATAAAGCGATGTGAAACTTTTCTGCTGCGCAGTTTGGTAACGTGTAGAATATGTGTCAGATACACTACTCAATAAACTAATGGTTTCCAATTAGTTCAGTGGCGTGATCGTGCGTCTGAAAGGGCTGCAATTATTATCACCTAAATCTTGGCTAAATTCTATAAAATATTAGAATGTTGGGCGTCATTCAATCGTAAAAGAAGATGCGTTTATGTAATAGTTGTCCGTTTAGTATATCTAGAACATAGCAAAATTTTTATAAATTTTAAAAGGAACGTTTTAAGATGATTAAGTACATTAAATGATTCTAAAATTTATTGCTTCTTTAAGGATTTAATTTGGATTGTACAATGGTCGTTATTCAATAGTTTATTGAAAGCGCTAATGTTAAGTGCCATATGATACCTAATTTTAAATGCAATCAATAAACGTTAAGATAAAAGAAGCTGATCATGTGAATAATACAAATAATGTTAACCTAGTTAGAAATAATATGATCAACTTTTAAATGTTCGTTTACAATGTGAGCAACGCCATAGGGTAAATTGAAATAATAATTTATAATTATATATATATATATATATATATATATATATATATATATATATATATATATAGTTATGTTTGGAAGCTTTCACCTTTCTACGAAACAAATCTACACTAGACTATAGTCTATAAATGTTAGATCACCAGCCCTCAATTAATCTAAAAATCACGTTATTTTTCTCAGTAGGTACCTATATATTTTTTCCCGTTCAGTTGTAGTTTCGATACAATAATAATTGTTTGCTACATAAATAATTATTTCAGTCATAACCCATAACGCTGTCGGTCCAATTAGAATTTTTTGCAGATTAAAATAAATTTAACTTTAAAATGTTATTAACCTTTAACCTACGTTTAAAAAAACACGGTTTATTGGGAATGAAGTTTTTAATTCGGAATTCAAGGGCTTAATGCTAATTTCACCAATTAAATGACGTCATCCATTGTAATGAAATAGCGAAACAGAACTTTAAGCTGAAGTACAGTACAGGGCAAGGTCAACTTTTAATTATACTTTCGTTATTTGTGATAGATGCAAAATTTATACAAGTAATTAATTAGTTCAAAGCAGATCTAAAAACAAATTCCGACTTAAACCATGAAATAAATAAACAAAATACAATTTGTATGAAAATGTAAACTTTCACCATTATTACACATAATAAAATACTTACCTTTTTTGTGTTTTTAATGGTGTATATTATCCTCGTCAGTACTACTGACGAATTAAAATTGTTACAAGATATTCAAACTGTCAAATTTAAACAAAAACATTCCCCGCTATTAACATAACAGTTTGAGAAACGTATAAACCCAACTATATAATTAAATTTTAGTAAATAATTAAAAATTAAATATTGTTGAACTGTCTCAAAAATCAGAATCACCCTCTAACGGTCATAGACAAACAATGAAAAATGTCAGCCAAAAACACATTTAACAAAATTTAATCAAGTTATGATGTAAGTGTAAATTGTGAAAAACTTCAATTAGAAAATGATAGAAGCATTCACAATATAAGCATCGATTAAATTAATCCAGCTAAATCTAACAAAGAAATAGCTTTATCAATAAGTGCAAGTGTTATTAACAATGAAAAGCATAATGCAGAACGTTTTTTGTAATTTTTTAATTTTAATTTTAATTAATTACTTATATTAAACTATAGTGCTGTGATAATTTAACATATAATTGGCAAAGCACTTGCTTCAAAGTCTAGGAAAAACCCAGCAAAAAACCTAGACATACCAAAAGTAAAAATTAAAATCAAAATCAAGACGTATCATTATACCTTCTTTTAATTATAAGATGCCAAAACGTATTCAAACGGAGATTTGCTTTTTATCTTTTATAATTATTAGGGTTTTCATATATCTCAATAGCTTCACGTTGTAAACGAACATAATGAGTTTGTCTTGACAATATTTCCATATTAACAAATTGAATGCCATGCTTTAGATTATTTAAGGCATGGTCAGCCACCACAGATTTCTCTGGTTGCCCAATCTACAAAATCTCATATGTTCCTTACGTCTTGTAACAAAGCTACGTTTTGTGGTTCCAATGTATACTTTTTTACATGAACAAGATAACTTCTACACTCCGGAAGATGGTAATGGGTGTGAAACATCTTTAGGTGATCTTAAGAGTTCTTTAATTTTTCTTATAGGTTTAAAAATAGTCCTAATGCCATATTTAATTAGGATCGTTTCAATTCTATCTGTAACATTAGCTATAAAAGGAACAAAAGCAGTACCAACATTAAGAACTGGTTTTTCCTTAAGGTTAGGTCTAGAAGGTGTGATAATATTATTAATATCTGTAAGTGAATATCCTTTATCTTGTAAGGATTTTGTTAAATATTTATATTTATCCTTCAAAAAATTCAGGGTCACAAATTCGTTTTACTCGATCTACTAAAGATTTAATTACACTAATTTTTTGACGTGAATGGTGGTTGTATAATTTATCAAGGTATAGTCCGTAAAATGAATTATTGCGAATTTCAACTTAGCCCTTTATTTGGCGTGCGTACTCGTAGTTTGTACCTATTTCGTTCTAAAACACAATATTTGGAAATAGAGAGAATGGAATGCTATATTATCGTGGCTGCGGATGGTGAACTAAGACGAACACTATACGTTTAAAACATCTGTATTTGTGTCAGGTGTGTTAGAAGGAGATAGTAATATTTGTTTTAGGCGTGTCTTTAAAAACTAAATTGTCTGTTGTAATTATTTGACATTGATATTCAAAAGTTTATTTCGCGTGTTTGTAACTAACAACTACTGAAATATGTTATATTCCTTCAATTTATAAAAAAAAATTAGAACGTATTTGAAAATATAATATAATTTATTCCTATAAACAAAATTACCTTATAATGAACCACTTTCTAAATAAGTACATTAAAGAATGTGGGTCATTAATATATCATTATTTTATACAATGTAGCAAAGTCTACAAATATGTATGTAAATAACTTAATTTTGTTAAAACCATTTATAATTTTAAAATCAGTATTTTTGCAGTAAATAAAAACTACAAGTAATAACTATAAATAAGCATGCAGTTTAATATGCAGTTTTAATTAAAAGAATGTAATATTTACATAAAAAAAGCTTTTTTACAATTAGAGTACGAGAAATTAACAAAAAGGATCTAATTTACAATCTAATTTGTAATACTGTGTTCTTAATAATAACAAGATTTTATTGAGAATTAAAAAAAAGTGTACGTAAACTTAAAATTAAAACATTAACTATCGCTGTCATCTGAAGTATCGCCATTAATACAAATTACCAATGGTTCTACTGTTATATCTAACACTTTTTAACGTGACCATCATTGAGATATAATTTTTTCTGTATGTGTGTTTTTTCCCACATTTCTCCATCACATTGTTTCAAAGCCTCCTCCCACATTTGTAATACAGCGGCATCAGAGTAACCTTGTCTACCCATGTGCTTATCATAATATGATTTGTAGATACCCCAAATATTCTCAATAGCATTATATTGGCAATGATACGGAGGTAGTCTAAGCACGAAATGACCAGATTCATTAATAATGTCATCTACAACGTACCGCTTAAGTTAACAATTTTTTTCTGTTAACCAGTTTCGCAACTCTTCCTTTTTCCATGTACGTTTTCTCTATAAGCCGAGAATGATATGATGCATTGTCCAAAATAATTAATAACGGTTCCTGTAGATTAGGCAACAGCTGATGTTTCAACCACTTGTCAAAAGTTGCAGCGTCCATATTGTCGTGGTAATTACTAGATTTTGATTTTGCTGCAAAAACTAAACTACAGTTTTAATAAAACCATATTCATTACTAACGTGTAAAATGATAAATCTTTTCCCACTACTTGAATACTCCCCATTTTTTACACTTTTTGGTGTGTCGTCTTGCCAAGATCTTTTCTGTTATCCCTTAGAAAAGACCCACGTTTCGCCTATAAATACCATATAAAGTGGCGAAGCCGATTACATATTTTTATCGTATTTTTTTAGGAACTGTATAGTGCTGACGACGCATTTGATTTTTCACAAAGTGCTCTGCTATTGCAGCCTTGTTTATATTTAAATCCTATACTATGTAAAATCTTACTTATAGTTAGTCTGGATGCTGTCAGTAATCCCTTTTTCTTGTAATATATTACTAATTGTCTCCAATGTAACCACTTTCTTATGGGAATACATGTCACAAATTATGTCTCTTATTGTATGTTTTAGCCCTTTTTGTATATCGTCACTTTTACACTTAGTTCGTGGTTTTCTGATAGTTTTTGGCAATGAAATGTTCCGCTGTTTACTCTCGACAGATTTTGTGTAATGTATTGAGGCTAATTTTTAAAGCTTCTGCGGCTCTTTTGTTCACTGCGTCAACATTACACAGAGGACCAAGATTATCCTTTTCGCGCCAAAAATACTCATATTCATTAAACACGAATTCATGGCAACGTTCGTTTAAAAACTTTCCTAGCATTTTACGGTGATTGCAACAATAGTATACAAACAGTACTAACGCAAATTTGAAATCCGTAGACATTACTCCATTGTATTAAATAATGATATATTAATGACCCTACATGTTTTAATGTAGTTAATTAAAAGGTGATTTTGTAGTTGAAAAACATCACGAAAATTATTTACCATGTTCTATTCAATTTAATAACATAATTGAATTCCAATTATGTTTATAAAAATAAATTATATTATTATATTTTCAATTACGTTTTAATTTTTTTTTATTAAGTGAAGAAATATAACATATTTCAGTAGTTGTTAGTTACAAACACGCGAAATAAACTTTTGAATACCACTGTCAAAGGATTACAACAGACAATTTAGTCTTTAAAGTATCTATCAGTATGTGTCGACTTTCTGTAAACCTTAGAAGATAGTGAATTATTATTTTTAGATATTAATATGTTAAGAAATGGTAAACTTCCATTAGTTTCTTTTTCCATGGTAAACTGAATGCTAGAATGTATACCATTTATAAAAACCAGAACCTCATGTAGTGCCTCTTCTCCATGTCTCCAAATAACAAATGTGTCATCTACATATCTATACCAAACTGAAGGTTTTTTAGGTGTCTTTTTAACGCTAATATTTTAATTTTTTCTGTGTAGAAATTATCTATGACAGGACTAAGGGGGCTACCCATTGCTACACTATCAATCTGTTCATAAAATTATTCCATTGAAAATACGTTGTAGTAGGACAGTGCTAAAAAAGAATGGTTATATTCTTTGGAAAAAGATGATCTATGTATTCAATAGTTTCTCAGTTTTTACAGGCCTCTGTATTTACACCAGCAACGTTTTCAAACATCCGTAACCTCATTTGTTAGTCCAATTTTATCAAATATCGAATTATTTCCTATAATCCGGTAACAATCACACCCACGTACAACACAACACCGGACGCGTTTAAACAGCAAAGCTCCATTATCAGCAGTCGCGTACTAATGATGATAGCGTAGCTATTGAAACGCATACGGCTTTTTTAGTTTTGCGTGGCACGTGGGTGTATTTTTTACAATTCCCAGGTCCTGACAGATCCAGAGTTCCAGATTTTTCAACTATAACTCGGTCTTAATAAGAAACGGGAATGCATCAAAATTTTGTTTCACAGGTGGAAGTATATTACACCTTCACCTAAAGTTCATTCGTTTAACTTATCCCGATGACGTCATGTATGCATTAAATCACGAAATGACCGTCGTCTGTAATTTAAAACAAAAATATGAGCACTGATACCAATCTTTTCACAGAACAACTTTCCTTTATTTGCTTATACGTTGATTGAGGTTACGTACGCTCGCCGGTTGGTTTGTTTCTTCGTTTATTCATTCTTTCTTGAGTTAATATTGTAAAAGATCGGTTCTTTTCAGAACCACATTACTTTCTAGTGTTCATTTAAGGTAAAGATTAATTCGTTTTACAGAAAGCGATAACATTTATGTTTTCATTTGTAGCACATCAACATGCCTCGTAGGTCAATTACCGTAGACGAATTGATCCATAACGTCGAATACTTTAATAAAGAAAAACAGAACAACGGGTCCTTATCACCATTAACAGCAGTGCATGCAAGGGTTAGCGATTCTTTGAAAATTGACACGAAAACTATTTCTAATGCTTTACGACGACATCAAAATCAAGAAGAAAACAAAGAAAATGAACCTCAACGAAAAAGTCTAAAAACAAAAGACATGGATCAACGACAAAAAAGTGAAATCCGTACTACAATTTACAACATGTATATTAACCATGAACATGGTACATTAGATACGCTCTTAACAAAAATTAAAGAAAGAGGTATCGTTGAGTGTAAAAGGACTAGCCTCTATCACGTTTTGTTGGACATTGGATTTCATTTCAAGCAAACTAACAATAGAAAAGCTCTTTGCGAAAAAACTTCAATAGCATCGATGAGGTTAAAATTTTTGAGAAGTTACATCACTTATATGAAACAAGATATCTACAAGCAGTTCGTTTATCTTGACGAAACATGGATATTTGCAAAAGGAAGCAACAAAAGAATATGGCAAGATTCCAGTTCAAAATGCTTTAAGAATCTTGGTGGGGAAGGCAAACGTTATATAGTTCTACATGCTGGAACAGAAGATGGCTTTGTGGAAGGAGCAGAACTTATATTCTCTACCACAAATAAAAGCAGCGATTATCACGATTGTATGAATTCGGAAAACTTTGTTAAATGGTTAACAAATCTACTTTTGCCAAACTTAACCAAGCCATCTATAATCATTATGGATAACGCTCCGTACCATTCACAGATTGTCAATCGCCAACCAACTACAAATTGGAAAAAAGAAGAAATTACAGAGTGGCTTAGGGGAAAAAAATTACTCATGAAAAAGAAGCATTTAAAACGGAATTACTACATATAGCAAAGCTACATAAGAAAGAGAAACAATATTTGGTCGATAATATTATTAGAGAACATGGACACGAAATTTTACGCTTGCCTCCTTACCACTGTCAATTTAACGCAATAGAAATGGTATGGGGAATAAGCAAAACTTATTATGATAAACACATTGGAAGAGATGGTTATGGGGATGATAATGTCAAACAGATGTGGAAAGAAGCGTTAGAAACAGTTTCACCTTCAGTTTGGTTAAAAACGATTAAACATGCAGAAGCTGAAATTCTAAAGTCTTGGGAACAAGAAAAAGTTTATGATGTCCAAGTAAATCCAATTATTATAAATCCAAACGATAACACAGATACAGAAGATGAAGTGTAGTGAACATTTAATTTCTTGTTTTTAATTGAATTCTTAACGCAAACAGTTTTCTCCAAAAACTTAATAATAATCTATAATAATTATAATAATAACATATAATGTATGTTATTGTACATTAACATTATAATTTATAACAATAAATTATTTTCAACACAGTCATGTTTAAATGTGAATGGACAAATTTACGTTTTATTACATTATTGGTTATATTGTGTTTGAAACGATACTTTGAATAAGTTCAAAAAAGTACTATAATTCAATTACATTAAATACACCAATAATTTTGAATTGCAGTATAATAATCTTCTACACAAACAAGTGTATAAATAAACACCGATGACTGAAATTATCATTACGTATTTTGCAATTCGAATGTTTTCTCAAAGCATAATGATTAGTAGCGTTCCTAAAAAATTCAATCTTTATGAATAAATCAAATAAATAACCTTTAACTCACAAATGTATTGCCGTCAAAGATATATAATCGTCACTTTTATGTAGAAAAGTATTGGAACAATTACTTCCTTTCTTTGGAAGAGTTCATTGGTCTTAACCTACAAATACCTATTTACAAAATTTTTGCAGCATTTTAGAATATATAATAACTTACCAAAATTCATCTGCTACGTTTTAAGTTTTATTGAAAATAATATGCTTTTATGTGCGTACATCTACGATACGTAAATAAAACTTTTGTCTTTTATTTGCAAACATGACATTTATATTTATGTGAAGTAGTTAAGTTAAAGTTGGTAATGTTGGTATCAAAACTATTCGTACAAGAAAACTTAATTAGTTGTTAACGTTATCCTTGTTAGTTACTTGAGTTAATAAGAGCCACACAAAACGACACTCTTGGAATAATACGTTAGCTAATAGTGTACATTGTATTCAATATGTAGAAAAGGATAGTCATATACAAGTGCGCGTTTGATTCATCGATCAATCGGGATAAGTTAAACGAATGTCCGTCCTATTATATAAGTACCACATGCACGTCAAAGTGGGTAGTTTACTTTTGTTCACACTTAACAAAAAACGTACATTTTCGTATCTTTCCATTATCTAAACAAATATAATGTAAATCTTGACATCATTAATCGCTAATTGCATTAATTTATTGTCATTATATGTACCAGCTACTTCCAATATAAGTGCAACCAGGAACACGCTCTCTAATAATTAAAAACCATAAAATTACTCACTTTTGTCATGAAAAACTGATTACCTGAAGCGTCTTTAAAGAATTGAGGGTTTTTAGATTTCTTAGGCTTATAGCCATCTGTTTATTAAATTTACTGTGAACGTTATGATTCACAATTAACTGCGACCAAAGCATAGATGCTGAATATTCTTAGATTTTTAGTGAAAGTATTTCAACAAAACATTTCCAGGTGTGCACTTTTTTTGAACTTTGCTCATTTGTTATTTAATTTGTAGCCAGATTAACGTGACACTAATAATAAATAATCTTTGTTAAATTAGTACTTTTACAAAGAATGTTAGATGTAAGCAAAAGGAGTGCTGGGTTAAAGTGCTTAGTGTAAATTTTGCCTTAAACTGTGTTTTTGCGTAAAAAAAAGAAATTTTACGAGAATAACCATTAACATCCTTTTCTGTCCTTGATTTTGATAAAAAGCCACTTCCAAATGGGCTAAATACATTGCTTCAGGGCGTAAATTATGCAACACAAAAAGGTTCAGGTTAAAGCTCTTTTTGAAAACAATTCTCCACAGTGAGTTTTTTTTTTAATTCTTAAAAATGTAATAAAAATCAGAGTATAAAAAACTAGTTGTGTTTTTTTTATGCAGTTATGCAGCACTAATTTAACTTAATGGCCTATTCAAATATATCTTATTCAGAAATGCTACTGTTTTTTAATGCGATAGGGCACCCGATAAGTGCGATGTGTAGAGATACAAAAATCATCTCCAATCATATCCAAATCTTAAATTCCATTAATTATTTTACGGTGCGGCATGCTAAGGAACTTAAGAGTTAGAATCCAATCCATTATCTTTGCATGGCGAATGAAAGCGAAAAAACTTGAACCTGTATTTAGCATATTTTAAGGAATAAGCATTAATACATTAAATGCCAGATGGTTAAGTTTATTTTGAATAGTGTTTTTATAATAATTATAGCGTTATAATGATACCTGCGTTTAATACTGCTATGAAATAGGTATCATATGATCAAAGAAATGATTAAAATAACAATTATCATGAGCCACTCAAACCAGATTAAAAATCAAACGTTTTTTGTTGAAAACTTTATAATTATTGCGTTGTTAATTATCTTTGCCAGTTTAGTTCGTCAGACAACGTTTTTTAAATATTTCGGATCCTGTAACAATAAAAACTTGATGGCAGGTATAGAAACAATGTGGGCAGATTTGCGTCACTGTTTAAGCAATGACATTCCGATGGTTAGTAAACCCTGCTCGCTATATTTGCACAATTTTTTGTTACAGTTGGGCCCAGTGCTTTAAAATTGCCACAATTTGTTTTCAATTTATGGTTATTATTATAAATTGTGAAATAAGCTGATAATCAGTTAAATAAATTACATGTATACGAAAATTAATGAGAGAAAACATTCCCATGTAGTTCCCATGTAGGTTGGTCTTGATTTGGCAGACCAGCTTCGGAAGTTATTTGCAAAATTTACATATTACCCCGTTAACATTGTCTGACCTACAGATGGTTTATTACAATTTTTTTTACGAGTTCAATTATATGAATTATATAAAATATATTATAACCCAATTTAATAATGTGATTTGTTTACACATACATATTGCCTTTTTTGTTCATGAAAATTGTCATACGTCAATTCAGTTAAAATAATCCTTTCACGTCATCGGTTTTTTTTATTCTTGTTTATAAAAAGTTTTATTAGTAAATTTGCATAAAGATTATTTTTTTTTGTTACAGGATATCAGTTGACATAGGAATGGTCGTTACATACTTCATGATTATCTGCGTTTATGTAGTGTTTATATCCGAGTCTCTCCAACAGGTAAAGTATGATGATCTAAATTTGGTGCAACATATAACCGCTTACCTAACTCAAAGGCAAAATGAGCAAAATTCTTGCATTTAATGAGTTTAATGACAGAAGTTTTTTTTGTTAACGAACATCTGTGGTTATTAAAATTTTTGCATACTTGAAATTTTACGTCAGGACTTAACTTGTTTCAAATGAGTACAAATTTAAAATACATAATGAGCTTTATGTTTGTTTTTTATTTAATATTGCTGAACGTAATGGAAGATAATTTTAAATGTTTAAATAACACATTAATTGGATGTTTTAAATATTTTATAAATTATTAATTAAAAATAAATAACTACATTACTATAATTTGAAAATGAAATACTGATTTGTGTGCGAAAAATTACATGAATCTACATAAGAAAATGCATATAAGTGAATTTAATTAGTAGTTTCTTAGGAAATGGCTCATAAAAATGTTATAAATTATCAGATATAATGTAACGATACACGTCATGTTTACTACTTGTTGAGGAATGTAGATAATTGGCCAGTTATGCAATTTAATAGTAATACTATTGTTTCCTTTAGTAAATTATTTTTGTATCAATGACAAAGTGCTAACTTTTCACCCGAACGGATATTTACGGTAGTTTTTTTTACATATTTAGACTGGCATTTAATACAGATTACGCTTTTTTTAGGGTTGCATTAGCTAGTAAACAAAGGGACCAATTTGGATCTATCATCGGTTTCAAAAAGCAAGATAGGTCAGTTTGAAAGCTTATAACTTTTTTATTGTAAGCCTAATTGTGTGAAACTTGGCAGAGATCTTCCCTGTAGACATATAATAACACTCAGAAAATATAATTTTTTAGACGCTTAACTCTGTAAATTAAAAATTAAATTATCATACAAAATGTAGTTTTGCGGTTCGTGTTTTACACACGGTCGGTTTCAGTGCTCGTAGCTTCCTTATTTTTGTCTTAAAATTTGCGAAATTTTAACCAATGGCAAAGTAATATAAAGGTAACTGCAATGTCAAATTTTGAAAAAATATTTAAATTTTGAAAAAAAATGGCGTGTTCTCGATGTAGGTTTTAATTGTTCTTTAACGTTAATGGGCTACGTTGGACGAGCTTCCGATCGACGACTCAATACGAATGCCGTCGCATGCGCGATGCACGAAATCGAGCTTCACACTGCTAAAATAAACGTTCCTTAAGGAATGATATTATTTTATCGGCCGATTTATTAAGAACGTTAATCAAGACGTCTGGTATGAGCGCAAGGATTTTTTTTCATTTATATTGTACAATTTAAGTTACAAATGAGGACAGCAGAAACAATAAATAGTAAACTACAAAAATTAACAAATAATTGTGTGGAATGTGAAATTGGAAAATACCGTAACAATAATGACTATTTAATGCACTTTCAGTTACATTACAGCTAATTATAAAATTATAATGTTCTTAGGACTAATATATTTTCGGAAATAACATGAAATTGTTACGAATTACCAGAGTACTGTTATAGAAGTTCGGTTGTGTTGATGAACATATTTTCAAAATACCAAAAGCTTTTACATTGGCGAAAAAAGGGCTAATATGAAATGCCAAAAAATATTTTCAAGAAGAGAAATCGCGTGGATTATCTGAAGAAGTGAATAAAGCTATTGAACGCACGGCAAAGTGTCTTAACATTTCCCAACCCTCCGTTTATCGAGTACTGGCTGTAGAAAAAAACGAAAATGGTATGTCTAATCCAAGGACCAGTACTGGACGCCCTACTATTACTATAGAAGAGTATCTTCCGGATGTTATTAGATCGATGGTGTTGGACTTTTACGTTGAAGGAAAGTTTCCTATTGTAAAAGAAGTGCACACCAGATTAAATAACGAAGTTAAAGATTTGCCGCGTATATGCAGATGGTTAACAAGTCTAAAGTTTACTTACAAGAAATTTAATAAAAAACTTATTTTAATGGAATGCCCTTCAGTTTCGACACAAAGAACTGAATTGTTGAGACGAATAGAGCATTTTCGTGATAACGGCTGGGAGATTTTTTCACGGGTGAAACATGGTGTGGAGCAAATCATATCAAGGCCAAAGGATGGCTGGTGGATGTGTCAACGAAGGAAAGGCATGATAATTTCGATCGTTATCGCGGAGTTTTGCACTTAACACATTCATTAGACAAAAGGGCAGTAATGAATATCATGGAGAAATGAATGCGGCGCACTTTGAGGAGTGGTTTAGGGCTGTTTTAGAAAAATTGCCGAAACATTCTGTAGTTGTAATCGACCAGACACCTTACCATACTATTCTGGATCAAAATTTTACAAATCCTACTACTGCCTAGCGAAGGCAGACATCATTTCCTGGATGATGAAACAAAAGATACCCTTACCAGAAGGAACAACTAATTTCAACCATTTGACAAGAGCGGAATTATTAATCTGGGCGAAACCCTATCATCACAAAAAAGTGTATTTGCTTGAAACAATAGCAAAAGAAATGCGTGGTGATGATGTTAAATTGTTGTGGTTACCAGTTGACCACTGTGAGTTCAACGCAATTGAACTTATTTTTCTATATAAATAATAAATAGTATAGTTTACATTTTAAACCAATTAAAAATATAACAGAAAGTGCATTAAATAGTCATTATTGTGGGTCCACTTAAAACGAAAATATTTGCATTTACAGCGAAGTTTGCAGGTACCGAGAACACGTCATTCTTTCTCAAAATTAAATATTTTTTCAAAATTTGAAATAGCAGTTACCTTTATATTACTTTGATATGTCACTGATTAAAATTTCGCAGATTTTAAGACAAAAATAAAGGAAGCTACGAGCACTGAAACGGATCGGGCCGCAAAACTTCATTTTTTATGATAATTTAGTTTGTAATTTACAAAGTTAAGCGTCTAAAAAAATTATATTTTCTGAATGTTATTATATGTCTACAGTAAAGTTTCACATCAATTGGGCTTACAATAAAAAAGTTATAAGCTTTCAAACTGACCTATCTTCCTTTTGAAACGCATAGTAAGAATGTAATTTCAAAGCGCTTGAGTCGTTCCTATCATATTGCGTGAACGCGAAAAACCCAAACCAGGTTTTCATTCCAGCTTGTTTAAATTTTATATGTTTAATTTTCGTGCCGTAACATGCTCCAAAAACAATCCACAGGATACAGAAAAGAATCAAAACCGCTAATTTTCAGTGGGGTGTTCCTCTATTCAGTAAACAAAATATTTGACAAACTCATAAGGTGATTGATACTAACTTCTCAAGGTTAATACGTAGTGTAAACTATGGAAAATGATCTATTCGGCATCATTTCGTTAATTGAATGTTGTTTTCTCTCTCTCTCTCTCGAGTTGTATGTAACAACGAATTAACTGGACAGTACAGCTGCAAGATATTTTGGTGTTAATTTCATAATGGCATCGCGATCGAATATTTATAATCGAACTAATGGTTTTAAAAGATTCTTAAATTAATACTATTTAAACATTTAAAATGACAAAATTTAGCGTGAACTTTATCAAATGATAAAATATTAATGTTGTGCAGCGTTTCGCACTTTTAGGATTTAAAGAGTTTGAGTTGAAGTCACATAGGGAATTTACAGAGGAGTGATGGAGAGAGAAAGAAAGCGGGACAAATAGGGAATTACCGTAAGTCTGAAAAAGAAAGGATGTCTCAAGGTCATACCCTTGTTCAAGGTCATATTTCTGGATACAAGTTCATTGACCTTTTATATAGATAAGAATCGGAACATAACAATCTCAATTTCTAAATATGCGTTATCCTATCTTTCATAGTTTACTGTCGATAAAAGTGGTAACATGTACTTCCGAAAAGTGTATAGCGTTTTTTGGAAAAAAATAAATTCTACTAGTTATTATTGGAAAATTTGGGCAACCTGGTAAAGAATATTGGTGATATTAATTGTATGGCGGAGCAGCGGTTACTAGTGAATAGCAATTCCTATTTACTTTCTCCGCTGCAATCTAATGCTTGTAACATTATGTCCTTTAGGAAACTGGGATGTAGATGAACAAAGTCTGAAGAATAAATTGCCTTTATTTATTTGAAAGTAATAATTAAATGGCCAAAGATCTCAAAGTGGAACTGGCCATAATAAATTAGAAAGTTTACTGATAGAATTACAAGAATTGCAACTAAAAACAAAGCATCTTCTGGTTGACACGAACCTAATTTTAAAATTGTTTGCCTTAACGTGGTATCGGCGTACATTTCTGTATAAAAGGCCAAGTAGCTACTAACTTTCTCTATTTTTATTTCTTGTTTATTTTTGCAATCTACATCTGCTTCGACTTCCAGGATGTAAAATATGTTCACTATTACTTTCGCTAATAATTGAATTTAAATCGTCTAGTTCTTGTGTACCTTTAGTTGAGGATGGGGACTGTTCAGATTCAGTAAAAGTGGATGTATTTGCACTAGTTTTCGTAAAAAAAAGTGCCCAACTTAGCATATTTAGTATCAATGATACGTTCTTTGCCCTTACGAAGTTTTCGTTTTTGTACGCCACTTAAAACCAGTATTGAAACCTCTTATTTTTTGAAAAACCTTAACGAGTTCGAATATGTTCTACAAAAAAATTTAACTACTATACAACGATAATGTAATGCAACCGATCGCTGTTCTGAACTGAAACTAAAATGTAACTGATGTTTTACTAAACTAATTGTAATAACTCAAACTGAAGAACAGTCTGTATTGTGTTAGGCTTGTTTGGTAAGCCGAGCTTTGTATTGTACACGAGATAATGGTGTAACTTAAGATGTAATTTATTTAACGAAAGTATAACACGATCTCTTGTTATAAATATAGATAGGTCAAGAACTACATATAACTATAATTTACACTAGTAATTACAACACAAAAAAGAACTCTTAAAGATTTATATAAACGTTAGATTAACAATTTATTTATATGCGAATATTTGGAACTCCTTGCCTCTTGAATGAGTGATGTTTATATATGTTTATACACTCTAGCTAAGGTTTTCAGAAAGTTCTCGATGTTTCCCTTCTGCAGATTGCACTGATGAATCACTTAATTCTCATCTACACACAACAGATTATTAATAAGATGACTATAGACTTTCTGTGACACATCACATCATGCTTCCGGTAGTACACAATAGGTATTTAAAACTTATTATTAATTTTATTAAATACATAAATAAAAAGTTTGCCTCGAGTAGGATTTGAACCTACGACCTGTACTTTGCTAGAGTATTTAATAAAATTAATAATAATTTTTAATTACATATTTACCTTTGAACTTATTCGTTCATAACAAAAACTTATAATAATAGGTATTTAGTTTCGTTACTAATAAAAATGTTGTATTTAAAAAAATCTTTGAACTTTGATTATATTATTCATCAACTATTGTGAATTTTTAGATGAAGAATTTTATAGCCGCTTGGGTCCCAACGATTACCGGGCCTCCCGCCATGCGGGGCTGTGGGGGTGTCCGTTACACCAGTGCCTGAAATCTTTATAATAAAACATAAATGAGCAATTATTTAACCAATGATTAATTTTATTTTTTGCTATTAAGGACCGCGTGGACAATGGTAACTATAAATTTATATTCTTTAACCCTACTTCGTGGAATTCCACATTTAATAGCATGTTTAAAATACAATACAGTTCCACAATATATATATATATATATATATATATATATATATATATATATATATATATATATGAATGTCCTTTGTATGTTGTTGATGCTTAGGTATAGATTTTTGTAGTACACACAATTTTCAATAGGTGGCGCTTTCCAAAAGATACGAAAAATGTTTTTTTTGCATCTATTTAGAATACTGTACGTGTGTATATAGTTACAGTTTTATTGACGTTTCAGTTTCTATTTCCTACACAGTGTCTCACTTTAATTTCAGTCCCTCTGTTGCTATCGTACAGTGCACATCCGTCAATTAGTAAGACAGTCCGCTTCATAAAGTTCTATGCAAGTTAACATTGATTACGTCATGTCAAGTGATTCGTTTTAAAGTCAAGTTTTTCCTTAATATATCAAACAATAACATATTTCAATGTACATATGGAAATTATATGTTTTTGTTTGTGTTAGTGGGAATTATATTCGATTTTTATGAATTGGTGAGAAATTTTATGTACACTGCACAATCATTTCACACCGTGTTTTTTATTCACATTCAGTAACATGCCTCGACCTAGATGCAATATTGGGCACCATAGCCACAATGCCAGAGCACAAAGATATATACGTGCGAATGAAACGCCAATGAAACAATAAATATTGTGTATGAAAAAGCAGTGCAATAAGAAAAGTAATTTTTTCATTCGAAAAGCAACATATTGATAGGCTCTACTTCAGCATGTACATAGTTAATTAGTTGCGGGTATAGTAGATGTTACCAATTTTACAGAATCAGCATTTACTGGTGTTTATTTTATTTTAAACTCAACTGAACGCGCTCTAGAGTCAAAACGTCTTATATTCTCTGTAAAATCATTAAGAGTCTCATAATTAATTATCGTACTGGATGTTATTGCACGTGAAAGTTTTTATACTTGACATCCACTTTAGTTGAATTGAAATTAATTTTTCTTACTTTTACATTTATACTCATACAATGTTTGCTTAGTAAAGAAAATGGTATCATAGATTCAGAGTTTACTAATATAAATTGTCCTTGGTTATTACGAGCTGTAACTAGTAAAGCGAATATTAGAATGGATACACGTTTAGCTTTTCGATTGCGAATTACCATTTTAAATTAATGATATGGCAGAAACGAGAATGTTCCTTATAACGTCAGCTCTGTTATCCCTGGTTGCTCACACTGTACTACTAGTTAACAAATATAATTCAAACCCTTCATGTACAAGGTGCTCAAATAAAACAGCAGTCGGTCATATTTCTGAAAGTAAGAAAGAACTTTCGGGTAAAATTCTATTTACAGAAGTAGCCAACAAAAGTCTGCAAATTGCCTGCTATGGGATGCAGTATAAGTGTATAACAGACAATTAAGATGATAAATGGTATCAACGTAAACTGTAAAAAATTGCAAAAATTACTTACTTGCTTTGAGTTACTCGAACTGAGTTCAGTTCGAGTAACTCGAAGCAAGCAGACAGTTACCAACCTGAGGATGGCAAATAAGATTTTGCCGAAACGCGTTTTGCAACAAACGGTCTTTTGGTGACCATAAGAGCTACGCGGATCAACACCCGAGAAACCCGCAGTACACACGCACACACATTCACACACACACATATATATATATATATATATATATATATATATATATATATATATATATATATATATATATGATCTGCGTTAATTTAGGCTCATGAATAGTATATACGATGTAACTTTAGTACTACGTGGTAAATTGCTCCCATTTTCTCAAAAAACAGAAAGATTGATTCGCTTTTTATACAGTAATAAATACCAAAAATTGTTTGTAAACTAATGGAAACTGCACAGTACTGTGGTTTTTCGTTACTGACTTATTTTTTTAAATTTACTCCACGTAGCTAAATCAACTACGGCATTTTGTCATTCTCCACAACAAAATTAAAAATCGGCACCTTTAAATTACTTCATCCAATGAAATTTTTCTACATTATTTACAGAACAATCCTCCGGCTTCTGTTTAGGGTTTTAGTCATTGAAATATTTTGTGTGCCGGTCCTCTTCTATTTACTGCTTTCTCTGTGATTGCATAAACTACATCCCTTACTCCACAAATAAAAATGCACTACTGTGAAATACAGAAATTAGGCCTTGAAAATATTGTTGTTTGACTAATCCGTCTGCTAGGAAGTATTGTGTCACTTCAATTTCAGTTCCTTTGAATTTTTTTTAAAACTGTTGGTTTGCATAAGAACCCTTTAATACGTGAACAGAGCGTTTCCACGGCAGATGGGGTGATTTCTTGTCAAAAAATACCGAAACCCCTTAAAAAGGTTGTCGGAGCATTTCCGAAAGTAAGAGATAATCTTTGTGTCATAATATTAATGCTGCCTAACTTCAAAACTTAAGTGGTTTACTTATTCGGAAAGAAATAGACAAAAACCATAAGGTAAGGGTTGATTTATATTGGAGCTATTATAGGAGGTAACCGAGTCACACTGAAAAACTTATGTCAAAAAATACTACTCCTGAACATATTTCAACGTAATTCGTCCACATCTCCGGAAATTAAAACAAAAGTTTGGAGTGGTTTTGTATCTGAATCAAGTTTTGAGGGTTTGTAACACCCCCAAATTAGTGGGATGATTTCTTCTTCCAAAATATTAACTCTGTCCAAATTTCAACTTAATTCGTACAGCCAGTTGTAATTAAAATTAATTTTTATTAATTTCGTGCTAATCAATGATAATTCTGAAACAAAAGATGAATTAATTATTTCATAACTATAACAACCGCTAGTAACTACGAAAAGTAATACATATGACGATACAATTTTTAAAAGCGTATTTGTTTGAGTGAAATTAATTTTATCGATTCACCTGTAAGATAAAACGTCGTGTATCACACGTGAGCGAAATGCCATTATAAAATTCGTATAAAGCGTTCCACTCGCGAATACGCATGCGCATGGATCAAACTTCTCCCTCGCGTATAAAGATGCATTTCTCTCACTTATACTATGGTACAATTCTTCACTTGTGTGATTTGCTCATAAGAGGTGGCCCATGTAAGATTAGTTGGATAATTCTTTTGTTTCAAAATATTAATCCTGGCCAAATTTAACCTTAGTTGGTCTTTTTTTATATTTAAGAAAACAAAAAAATGAGAGTTACTGCACATGGTGTTATACCGGATGTGGATGAATTTTTCAACAAACAATAAATACAGTTCTTCTCCTGGAAGAACTATATACATTGTTAAAGTTTGAGCTTGATGAGTTACATACTAACGGCGACAAAAACAAACACTTGTAGCGTCCCCCGGGTGATTCGCAATAATGAAAATCTGTGTACAAAGCAATCGCTAAGGATTTATCTTGACTTTACTGACAATAATGTTACTATTACTCAAATTAATTGTAGTGGTAGGTACGTTGTGCTATTTGACTGAGATAGGCTGGACGAGGTTAAGTGATGCATCATGTGGGGCAGGTAAACAATGAAACTACTGAAATTAAAATGAACGAGCTTTACGTAATGATGGTTCAACCCGTTAAGGTACTATTGTGGGAAAGAACCACCCCCACTTTATTCATACATAAGTAATTGTACAAGTACATTAATAAATCAAATAACACAAAAAACACAATGAAAAGGTTAAATATATAAGTGCGCACAAAATTATAACATTAAGAGAAAAATAAATAAAAAGCAGCTTAGTTACACATAAACACAATCATGCCGGTCTTTAAGTAAATAAGCACATAAAATAATAAGGCAAATTATGGTGCATATAAAATACAACAACAGTAAAATTGCACACGTAAAGGCAAGGACAAAAGAAAATAGACAAGGAATTTACACGTACATAATTGTTTATACTAAAGCACAAAATACATACGTAAAATTACAACAAATTACATATAAAGAGAAATTAGTCCGTAGGTAAACAATTCTACTTAAACAAACTGACAAAAAAACTCATTAAAATAAAGCCTTACAAGGGTATTATAAATAGATCACAACATCGCGACCGATATATAAGTTTGAGTGAGTTAGAAACATACAGCGCCCCTTTCTCAGGACACATTCATCTATACAACAATAAAAAAGATCGAGGTGTTTAATGGTCATTTGGACCCGGGAGTATGTACAAAAATATAAATATAAACAACAAACAACAATGCTAATTCACCCAAATACAAGTGTGAGAGACCCCTGTACTGTCTTTTATTTTAGCAGATTTCCGCTTACTGAGCCCACGTGCAAATGAGATACCTTTGCAAGGCAATGTTTGATTTTTAATAAGTTACGTAGGCTTGTAAAATGATTTACTGCGAGCTTTCATTTATATAAAAATACCTACTTACACTTGAATATATTCCCTTTAGTTAAACACTTTACCACCAACACGACGAGTAAAGATACGCGGTTTAAAACTCGGCGCCGCGACGATTAATTACAGATAAAGTTTTGGAAAAATTTATATTAAAACATACACAAAAAGAAAAGAAAGAATTAACATTTTAGTTTTGCTAAAAGGTACACGACAAAATATTTATAGACCGAACGGTGTACAACGAGAGTTTCTAATTAAAACAATAAAAACAGTCCGGCTCGATCAAAATTTCAACAGCAACTCCCTTTTCCTCTGATTTCAAACTATATTTGATCCCCGAAAATAAACCCCCGTCTTCAAAATTAATAAAAAAACAAGAAACTATTACGTTGGAACAGTTTTATATTAATTATTGAACATCTTAATTTTAAAAATATGCATTCGTCCGTAACAAGCCCTACGGTCTCGAGTTTCAACGTACCAAACAAAGATCCCTTTGGATTTGCGCTATGTTCAGCCGTAATTAATTATTAAATCAATAAAATTAATTAATTCGTCACGTCAGTTTTGGCAGAACACTTGTTTCTCTTCTCTAATATATGTTTCCTTTTTCTGTTCAACCTTTACTTAAATATCAATTACATAAATTCCCACACTTCTTACATAAAAATACATAAAATAAAATATTCCGAAAACATTAGCAAATTACATATTAATTAGGTATTATCAAAATATTAAAATCTACTTAATATCTTTTCTATCGCGGTAACAATGGCGATTTGACAAACGTTTTATAATAATACAATTTTCGCGGTCCGCTGCCTACAATTCTTTTTCTTTGTTAGAATCAAGAAAAGAAACATAAAACTGTCAAGTTTTTTTTCCAAAGTTATCGCAATAAGACATAGGATTTGTTATACATGGTATATGGTAAAGTTTGTTAGATGTTACCCCGTTGACCCTAATTCACGATAACTCAAGGAGTTATATACGGTGCATAAAGTTTGGGCAGGGGAAAAATTCTATATTTTGTAAAAATCCAACAACCACCAGGGGTGAATGCAATACACCAACCCTTATTTATAATTTTTTTTAAATATATTTTTGTATGAATGGGCTAATTGAGATAAAATTTGACCAGGGTTAGTATTTTGGAACTAAAAATCATCCCAGTAATTTTGCCACTCGCGCCACGAGATACCCGTATTACAATGACGTTTATGATAACACTCGTTTTTTAATATACTGTTTGTCATATGACAATCATTGTTGTTCATCACAGGTCAAGTTACCGAGTTATCAATTCTTTAAACAATTTACACTTCAACAAAATTATTTAAGCTTCTTCTGAAACTGCATATGATTAATCGCGTGCGTGTGTGTGATTGATAAAAACTTGAAAACAGTTAAGCTTGTTTTTGCGTTATCTACTATTTTTATTTGAAAAAAAAGGGGATGAAACGAAATCATGACTTATTTGCTTATTTTGGTCACGGTTCGCCAAGATCGGCCATGATGTCTGATGTGTTTAAGCTTGTTTTCATTTCGCTTGAAGCCGATTAGAATTTGGGAGAAATCCAGCGCCGGAGAGGGAGGGTATATTAGGGGCAGGTTTTGGTTTTTATCAAATATTTCTGAAACAGCTGCATATTTCAAAGATATAAAAATACCTAATTATTATAGATCTTAAAATTATCGATTAATTATGTTCTAGCAGTTTTTTGATACGATGCGTAATTTAGCGGCAAATAATTCTAAGTTAGAATTTAAGTGTTAGTTCAAATTTTTTCAATATCTGAATAACGACTAACTTTATAAGAATTTTTCTAGGTTAACATTAATCTCTATCTGGCATGAAGTTTTAAACGTTATTCTGACATTGTTTTTACAATGTTGCCTGTTTTTGTTATGAACGTATAAAAAAGAGGTTGCATAGCTATCCTAAAAAAATTGAAATGAAACTTGTTTCATTTCTTTTAGTATAAGTTAGCATCTATAGTGAAAGTCACACCGAGAATGCAGTGTGGCGGGGTATAGGCAATGTATTTGTAATGGGAGGCCGGCACACCGTTTTGCCGGTTGTCCGATGGCTGTGACAGGGTCGGCTCTGAAGTTTAACCGATCCTAGCATAACGACAACTGGCAACGGTGTGCTCCATAAGACTCCACACTGCATTCTCAGTGTGACTTTCACTATAGATGTCTATTAACCTCTGTCTGACATGAAGTTATAGATTATTGTTCTTGTTTTTACGATGTTGCCTATTTTCGTAATAAACTTATAAAAGAGGTTGAATGATATGGACGTTCTCTAGTATATATGTTTTTCGTAATAAACTCAGTATGTATCACATGTGTAATAAAGCTTATTAGATACATAAATTACCCAGTTTCGTCCAAATATTTGCTATTGTTTTAATATTTGCCTAACAATAATTTTTGTTTCAGCTTATTTTACACTGGCTTCCAGAAACTACCTATAATACACGAATATATATGCTAATAATAATGGGTCCATTAATGTTGTCGTCTCAAATAAGGGAACTAAAACACTTAGTACCTTTCTCATTTTTGGCAAACGTTTTTATGGTGACTTCATTTGCAATAACACTATATTATTTATTTATGGACGTACCAAACCCATCAAGTCGACCGTTATTTGCGTCAATTGGTCAATTACCACTATTTTTCAGTACTGTGATATTTGCAATGGAAGGAATTGGTGTTGTAATGCCTCTTGAAAATAGCATGAAAAAACCTCAACATTTTCTTGGATGTCCGGGAGTTTTAAACTCTGCTATGGGTATTGTTATCGTACTTTACTCAGTTATTGGATTCTTCGGTTACTTAAAGTATGGTGACGATACACAGGCCACGATTACCTTAAACTTCCCCGTTAACGAAATGTAAGTAAATAACAAATTCATTATTCTCAAGTAATACGTTACTTATTACAGACCTGCTCAAGTATTGAAGCTCTTAATTATATTAGCAGTATTCTTTACATACAATTTGCAAATGTATGTGGCTTTAGATATAATTTGGAAGAAAATGATAGATAGCCGAATTGACGGAAATGTTAAACAAAATATTGCCCAGGTTATTATTCGATGTTCATTTGTTGCTGGAACAGTTGGTGTTGCTGCTGCTGTTCCTAATTTAGAACAAATCATTGGGCTTGTGGGTTCCATTTGTCTTTCTATTATTGGTGTTTTACTACCAGCTGTGATTGAAACAGTATTATACTGGCAAAATGGATTTGGACGTTTCCATTGGAAACTTGTTAAAAACACGTTTCTTGCGTTCTTAGCCATATTTGCCCTTATTTCTGGAGCTGCAGAGAATATTAAAGGTTTTTTTTAACTAAGTTCTAAATTCGTTTTCGAATTGTTATTTCTGTACTTAGCTTTAATTTGTTTTATTTAAACTACAAGAAGACTATTTTTAATTGTAATTATATTGTCACTATAGGTTAATATAAATGTTCCGATAATCTGTGATTTATGTAGTGATATTGATGAATTATAGGTATACGTGTATTTCCAATTATTTATTATTATTAAAACAAATGCAATGTAAATCTCTAGTGTTAGATATTTATATATAAAAGTTACAACAAACTTGTTCTTGATTATTTACATTAAAATAATACATAAAATATATTTTTTTTAGAACATTTGTGAGGAAGGTTGAAAAATTATAGCTCCCTAATAACATTAGTTGGGATTAAAAAGTTTTACATGTAATACCCAACTTGGGTTATCATGATTAATAAATTTTTATAGGACCAAGAAAGTTATCAACTGCAGCGTAACGTTTTTAAATAAAAATAGTAATAACATTGAAAATCATAAATCTCCTTGTTACTTCCTGAAATAAAACCAACTGCGCTTTAATTTTGAATGAATTTCTAGAATACTCTTATGCGATGTACGTATATATTAAAATAATAGGGTCATTTAGTTCACGCAGACTGCGAAACAACCGCTTGACGGATTTCGATGATTTTTTTTGATATGATGATAATTTTGCGTAAAAAGAAATAACGGAGCCAGAATTTTATTTTAAGGTTTTATTTTTATTTCAAAGTCTAGCAGTCGATGCTCATATTGTGGTCCATTTACATATATACATTTGTATTTAATTTATTATGCGTTTTATTGTCATCATTAAGTTTAATTTTAAACGCAAAATTTTGCGGAGGAAAGACTAGTAGTGTATAATTAAATATGGTGCTAAAACGTTATACAAGTACATTGTGACGGTACTCAAGTTGGTCACTATTTTGTAACGGACTTTTGTCCGCCCTGCTGTTGGGGATCGTTTTCTAACGGGCGGGCGTATTACCTGCGACTATTACTTTGCACACACCTGGCTACAAAGAATCTTTTTTGAATCTTTTATAATTTCAAAATCATTAAGTAAAAACTGTATATTGTTCTTATGAAATGTGAAATTATTACCTTTCAGTTTTAACTATGTGATTTTAATTTATAAAGGTAGCGTTTATTAACTAAACTTTACTTTTATTGTTATCACATTCCTGTTTGAGTAAATGAACTTTAATAATTGCTTAACAAATTTACCAAAATTATATTCAATCCGATGTTATTAATTACCTGTATTCAAAGGCGTCGCCAGAAACTTTTCCAGGGGAGGGCCAAAAAATTATAAGTTATTTTTTAATTACATTTATTTCGATATAGGTGTATATAAAAAAAATGAACACAAATTTTAAAAACATTAAAATAAATAAAGACGTTTTTAATATAAATTGAAATAAAAATTAAAAAGATTATTCTCTAAATAACAACAATAATCTTCGAGAACCCTTCTTCGCAAACCTATCACATACTTCTTCAATAAATTCGGTTTTGTTTGCTAAAAGTCTTTGTTTATGAAGGCTCATCATGCAAAGTCCGTTTAGCCGATCGTTGGACATGGTAGAGCGAAGCCATGTCTTAGTTCGCCTCAATGTACTGAATGAACGCTCTACAGTACAAGTAGTGGATGGAAGAGTCAAGAATACTTGAATTGCAGTATGAATACTGGGATAAAAGTCCTTCCTTTGCTTTAATAGATCGAAAAAGTTTGCTTCCTCAATACTGTTATTTTGTTTGCAGTAGTAGGGCCATGTTCCTATTTCTTCCCTAAAATGTAGAAAATTATAGAAATTCCCAATAATTTTTGACATTTCTAAAATTTCTTCTTTGGGCGTTTTATTTAAAACCTTAGGATGAAGTTTACCAAGGGAATATGCTGGAGTAGTATCTTCAGTGAACCGGCATTTAATAGACAATATAATAGAATCTAAATAAGGAATGAATATGCTTCTTCTGTAATAATCTTCAGCACAAACCGCATTATAATTCGGCCGATTAACTTGCTTACCAGGTCTTCTAGGCATTGTGATCTCGGTGTCTAATTTCGTGGCTGATTCTTCTGTTTTAACCCAAATAGGTCGAAAAAACTCAGTTGCATTTTCGCGGTGTTCCTGAAACGTTTTCAGAAGTAGAGATATGTGTTTTTTTACTTCACTAAGATTTATTTGTATACCTTGAAGAATATTAATTACAGGCTCGAGTTTTGCCGAATATGTTGCAATTACTTGGAGTGAAACGAGAAAACTACTTGAAGACATGGTTGTGTACAGTTGTGTTGCTTTGGATCGTGTAGCTGAATTATTGCCTGTTTTAGATATATTATCTAGATCTTCCATTATATCTTTAAAATGCATTGAAAAAATTCTAATAGATTTATATTTTTCTGACCACCGGGTTTCAGATAGCAAAGGAAGATTCCATAATTTACTTCTTCTCAGTGTACTTTCTCGGAAAAAATTTATCACAGGTTTTATAGAGCCTGTTGCGTTACGTATCATTTAAATCATTAATAACAAGATTCAGTTTATGGGAAGCACAGTGGAAGAATAATGCCTTTGGATAATGTTCACGAATTCGCGCTTGAACATCATTTTCTTTTCCTGCCATAGCAGAACATCCGTCGTAGCCTTGCCCTATCAAACCTGCTGGGTCCAAGCCTAATTCTGATATAAAACCTAAAATTTTCTCTGCCAAAGAATTTGCGTCAAGCTCTTGAAGTGGTATGAATCCAAGTGATTCTTCACAAATTTTGCCTAAATCTAAATTCACGTAGCGAACTCCCACAGACATTTGCTCTGTTCCAGCCATATCGGCTGTCTCATCAGCAAGAATTGCAAAATATTTTGCTCGTTTTACATCCTGAATTATTTTATTCTGTATGTTTTCTCCACAAAGTTCAATTATTTCGTTTTGCGTTTGTACAGATATGTACTTAGCGTGTTTTGGGCACGTTTTGAAGTCATTCAAGAGAATATCATCACCACTTTCAATTCTTAATTGTAACAAATCTATGAAATTTCCTTCTGACGCCTTCTTACCTCTTAAGGCAATTTCATGAGTTCCACAAAAACAAACAGTTGATACTATTGCTTTCAAAATGTTTCTATTCTTTTCAATTTGTGCATTTTTTGCTTCATCTAACAGCACATCAACAGCTTTTTCTTTATTGGTCATAACATTAACAAATCGTTGAGATCTCTCTATCGATTTTATGTGCCATGATGATTTGACGTGGACTTGCATTTGTTCTACAAAATGTTTATATCTTTTGAATGGTGTGGTTATGAAGGCGCCCTGATTACCTTTATCAACATTTGATTTGAAGACAACACAATGTCGACAAAATGCACCTTTGAATTTCTCAGAATAGGCCAGCCAAGAACTGTATGTTGTAAGCCAATGTTTAGAAAAGGCACGTTTTCCTGTTTCTATGTCTGCTTTGAAATCATAGCTAAAAGAAGGGCACCATGGATTCGTAATCAACATGAACTTAATTTCGTCAGGAATCTGTCTTTCTGATACATATATGCCTATATCTAATCGATTAGTAGTTTTAATGGGCGGAGAAGGAAAATGAGATGACGAATGTCCGGAAACAGCTGATGACGTTGCCGAAACTGGCGCTGCATATAGTTCCGCGAGTGAATTTGATGATGATTCGTTCTTATCTTCAGATGCTGCACTAAAACTTGTATCCAGTCTAGGTTTATTTGTCAAATATTGTCTAATGTCCATCTTGATGTCTAAAAGAATATCATCAATCAAATTATTTAAAAATAATTTAAAATAACAGTACCTTAGAAATCGGTTTCGTTTTGGAAGATTAATGGAAATAAAATAAATAAAATAACGTATTCACACTTACACCACTTCGGCACTTCTAGGTTCAAGGTACTGCACAAATCATAAAGGTAAATACTCTGCTTAAGCTTAAGACCACTAACGCTTTATGTCAAACCAATTATTACAAACTCCACACTCGTATATCTCCAAATGAAATAAGAACTAGTGTCGCTAATGATGGGATAATTTGAATGGAAAATAATTGAAAACTGTACGCCTGCGCCAGTAACTGTACATGTAGTTCAGTATTCAGTTATTGAGTAATCAGTACTACATATTTAGTTACGTACTTCCATTTACTAAACCGACAGTATTCAGTATCTAGCCACTTATAAGCGATGGATGATGAATCGTACAGAAATACGGATCGTAATCGTGAATTCGTGACGAAATGTAACGAAACACGCTGAAGTAGCAGTACAGATAAGACATAGATACAGTACCGGACGCAATTATTTATTAAAGAATATAAAACCGTAAATAGCACAAAAGTTTTAATTTAATTTTTTTTTTTTGTGTAGATACTTACTTTGAATACACTACATTATAATTTGTACAAGTTCAAAGAATTATTTACATTTTGCGTCTAACAAAAGTGTAAATTGTAAATACATTTTGTTTTGTCGAAAGTAGACTTTATAAGCAGTTCAAAAAATCGGCTATTATTACAAAGCTAAAATTCTTACAACATTGGATTTTCAATTAATTGACTACGGGTGTACGTACATATATCAAATTTGTAGACCAAAAACAGAAAGAGCCGCGAGTTTATTAGTTCGCCATGGGGGGGCCATGGCTCCCTCCTGCCCCCCTGCCGACGCCCATGCCTATATTTTGTAATTAATTGAACTTACTTCCTTCAGTACATATTCGGTGTTTGTATAAGCTTTTTAATATTTGTAATGGTCAATAATAAAAATGAATCAAAAGTGATACTCATTTATAATTTTAAATTCGAAATGCAGACTATTTGGTTTACAGTATTATATAAAAATCGATTCTAATTCTAAGTTAATATTTCTTAATAGTAACATGCAAAAAATAATCCTTTATCAATGATGAGCGAAATATATTTTCATTCAGCATTGGTATTTAAACATACATTCAAAAATAAATAAAACGAATAAACTTACTTTTATTTACACTATAAATAATCCTACTTGTTTATCACTTCGTTCGAACTGGAGACGTAATTCTTGCGCTTCCTTCTGCCAATTTGAGGCCTCGTACAGATTGATGACGTTCTCTGTCGCCAAGCTGGAGACGCCCTCCTTTGTTTTCTTAATCTCTTCTTATACTTTTGTCATGGATAAACACGATTCTAATTTTCTTTTCCACAATTTAGTGATCTTTGTAAATAATTGCTTGATATATTTAAACTCTCCAATTTTTACTTAATTGTTCAGTTTTAATTACAAACGGCGGGCGTGACAAAATGCAAGCGAGCTACGAGCGGCTATGCTTTTAATTATCAATGTTTTTTGGTTATTGTACTTTCTATATCGATCTATTACCCTGGATCGATTGTCTTATTTTATAATTATCACTCGTTACCGAACTACCAACTTGGAACACTTTCAATACGGACATAAAACGCGATTTTAAATTATTGCGTAATCTTTTTTATTATCTCCAACTTGATAACATTTACACTTTAATGTGCTTTAGTTTTTCCTCTCATTAATAAGGAAAATGTCACTTATATTCTCGTGACAAAATACTAACTGAATTTTCGTTATAATTTCACAATTTTAATGGCAACATAAATTAAGCTGCAGCAATCGCTTTCTAACCGTTTGGTTAGTTTCATCCAACTCTGATCGCTTACTTAATGCGACTGATTAAAAAATACACGTCATTTTGGCAGCGTCTCTATTTTCTCCCTTTTACAAAACAGTCGTGACCCGCAAATCGCCGCGTTTATTTGAAAGCTTTCTAACTTAATATGTAAATATGCGTCGAAACAAACTCAAGCTTTTCATCTTAACATTAGTCACATCTACACACAAAGAACCAACAACCATTTAATATCATATAACAGCGCCAAATTCGAATTTCTAATGCATCCATTACAACATCAGTGGTATTTTTTGGGATTTGTGGAACTCGTCTGTCGCCAAATCAGATTAATACTATGGATACGGAAAGATGTCAAACTTCAATTCAACCGGCTTATGCTGCGAAATGGCACTGGAATGCGCAGTTGCATTATGAACATAATGCAACAGCATTAAACATTCAAGGACTTTTGTTACACTGCTCTCTTTAGTTTTGCGTAGTATTATAAGTCAACAATACGTTTTCCCTACCATCGAAAATTACGTGGTGTTTTGTGCTCCAATATTCGATCTTTGTTTGCTTTTAACAAGTTCAAACGGCATTAGAACACAGAACATGCAAACATCCGCAAAGCCCAACTAGCTCGTCGTTAGGGCCGTAATTTATACTAATAATTTTCGTTGTGGTAAACGGCAAGTCAAATCGGATAAAAGTACGCTAACAAAAGGTAGTGCACTTGGAGATAATAGGGAAGAACACCACATGTATGTAATGGTATTTGATGAAATATTGCAAAAGCGTAATTTAAATGTAGCTTACAGCAGCAGCATTAAAATTCGATATCTTCTGAATTTGGCCAAAGACCACATAGTATTACATACATGTGGTGTTTACGAAGTACCATGCTCTGGTGGTAAAGTCTACATTGGTGAAACAGGAAGTAGTATGAACACCAAGTTAATACAACACAAAGACGCTTACGCTTACTTAATAATGAATATGAATTGTCCGATACCTGGGTGTCTGTTTTCAAGAATTGAAAGTTATGCAGTCTACAACAGTGACTTAATTTTAATTTTCCAATTTAGTTATACCTTATTAATATTTGTCACTTTGAAGTTACCTTGTCAATATTTTCCTGATGAAGGACAAAGTGTCTGTCTGAATGCTTGCAAATAAATAAACATACAATTTCACACCATTATTTCCCAGAGAGTTTTTTTAAAAAGCCTTACGATGATTTTCCCCTAAAAGATACCGGTGCATCGAGAAAACTATACAAAATTCAATAAATGCGGTCAGCAAATCTACAAATTAAAATATGCAGCAGCGAAATGGGGCAACGTCCCCTAGTTATTCAACATCAAAACACCGTTCTATAGACCTGTGCTATATCAAGGGTGGTTTATTTCATCAACTCGCGCTCTTCGGTCGGGCGCAGACCTCATACGTGAAGCCCGTCTTATGTCTCAAAGGTTAATCAGCACTCTCGACTTATTTACTCTCTTTCCTAAATAATCACCAAAACGGTTCGCTCGGTAACCACGAAAAATTTACGAACCTCCCGAAGCCCAAACTACTACTCCAATTATTCTCGCAACCTGATAAGAAGTATTTACATGCAACAAAGGATTTTCATTCATCTCCACTACACTGACAAATAACACTTTAATAACTCGCTAGATGGTCTACACTTCGCTAACTAATAATTCTTATCTGCACAAAGTTTCAAGCTTAATGTCGTCACATTTACTGTTTCCTAACATATCAATAGTACATTCGAAAGTTTAATTCCTGATTACACAATCTTCTGGAGGATAACCTGATTTTTGCTAAATACAAAAAACTACTTTTCTCAACTCTTTTACTTTCGTTTGAACACAAACAAGTGTAAACAAATATTCACTAACATACGCGGCATTCATAACTATGAATAACTAGTGATTTGCTGCAACTTTCAATTAATTTAAAGGCAGCTTAACCCTATTTTCGTAACTATAAACCCGTCCTTTACCTTTAAATTTACTTACTCTCTTACAACTAAAGAGGGAAATACCTCATTTTCTATTATACATACTACATATGGTGACCGTTTGTCCCACACAGAACTAAAACAGTTACAACAATAGGAATTTCCTACGTTATATAGTTTCACCATGTATATCGTCATTAGCATTTCCTAAGAATTGTTGAATATAGATAATAAAATGAAAAACTTTCACTTTTGCATTAGTGCTTATATATTAATTAGGAGAGGTATTAAACACAATTAGAACTTATATTTACGCTTCAGTCTAGTACAAATTAGTGATCGCCCGCGGTTGCTTGAACTGGATAATCACTACGTTTTACCTCAAATGGCATATGTTAAGGCAGTAAGGATATACAGTCAGACAAGCAGTGTAAATCCAAGTACTAGTGTGAGTCTGCAAATTATTCACTTTATGAAGTTAGTTATAAATGATAAAAACCAGACCAGAGTTATATGAGAAAGAAACTTTTAGGCAACGATTGTAATGGGTAGGGTTGTTGAATAATTTAAAGCTAAAAGTATTACGAACTTATGTCTTATTAAATTATGTAAAAATCGAAAAACCTAAATTACATCACACGGTTTCTATTGCCAGTTCAATGTGGGATGGATGTTGTATTCAGGTTCCTTAAACTGTCACGTGGTAGTGATTTTATCGATGATTGGCCGTTAGTTGCAAAATTATAAGTTATTCATCAATATCGGACTTCAGAAATGTAGTATATTCATGCAATTGAGCTTTGTAACGCATATGTTCTTGGAGGTTTTTTGATTGTAACATATTTTTCTTTTAGGCATTTGGAAAGAATTCGGAATTTTTAGAAATGGGAATCGCCTTTGGAATCCCTATTTTGAACACGAAGTAAAGTTTTTTTAGTTTGTTTATCAAGCTTAGGTAGGAGTCTAAATTAAGATTTGGTACATATTAGCATCAATAGGTACTAAATCCCTTTTACTGATATGGTTGATAATTAATTAGTTCCTTTGTAAATAATAGTTGTTCGGATTTCCAATCACAATAAGTATTGTCGTTAAAACTGCGTCAGTGGAAAATTACATATCACATTAAGAATTTTACTTTATGTTCAAATATAGTGTAGCAAGCGCGTATCGCAGTTTTTAAGAACGTTTTAGGCAGTTTTCAATGAAATTTTTGGTTTTAAACAAAGAGTTTCGCTTTTAGGTACGAGGCGTTAACGGCAAGCGTGGTAATGAAATCATCAACTTACAGGATATGGATTACATTGATAGCACCCGCCTGTTGCGATGCGTTTTTTTGGTGATGCAATTTTCCCGTCAGCTTTTGAGTTTAATTCATTTTGGCGCAATTTAAAAATTTAAGTAATAAATTGTTATGATTGCTTAATTAAAAGTTAAGGGAGATGATAAAGAAGGTGTCTGAAACTGAGGGAGGATGAAATCAGTCTAGTCCAAGATGTAGGGAAGGCTCATGTTTTTGTGTGTTTGCGGTTTCGTAGTGTAGTAAGAGGGAACAAGTTATATCATACCGTGAGGGTGTACCGAACGTTACTGTAGGAGGAATCTCCGATTCCAATGGTTGGGATCTTAGAGAAGTTTAATTATATCGTTGCGTTTCGTTTTGTCAATAGTGACAATTTTTGGTCATAGAAGTAATTTAGTTTCAGGGTTTTTTAGGAAGTGCTGAACGTTTATTCTGTTGAACTGGTTATCGGACCATCGTTAAGTTTTATTAATAGACATGAATCTATTGTGATTTCGCCCTCTGTTACTGCGATTTGCCGTCGTAAAGTAAAAAGTTCCGAGATTAGATATTTTTAACCCATATTTAAGTTTTTTTAGCATTTGAATTATTTTATGAGAAATTTCGAGTTAAATAATTTTATAGCGACAACCTCCATTTATCGTTCATTTAGATTGTAATAATTTTATTGAAGTTATACAAGTTTTTAAGGTAACCTTTTGAAGTTTCATTAAGATTTACCGTAATGATTAATGAGAATTTCTCGATTTGAGCGCTTGCTATTTTGATTTTGGTAATAAGTCCAGATATAAAGTAACGTAATTATGAAGTAAGTCGGTTGTTGACCGACCAGCTGTTTAGTTTTGCACACGATAGTTTTGCGAGTAGTCGCACAGTTTTTTTGAAGTGTTTTATAGTAATCATCTGGTTAGCTGTGTATTACCTGTAGTTGCCAGAGGGTAAGCAGTTTGTTTATTTGTTTGGGAATGAGCTGTGTGTTTTCGAATTTAGCTATTTCAACCCCTATATCGACGTTTAGTAAATTTTCGATCGCGTTTAGATTTGTTATGACGTATTTTTTATTTGAAATTGAGTAATTAATTACCGCTTGATTACTTTATTGGATATTTGAGACAATAATTTTGACGTTAAGGTCTATAGAAATATTTAATGACTTTTGGTTTTATTATCGCATTTTGCGGCTTTTATGTGAAGCTTAAGATTTTATTGAAGTTTGGGCAAACTTTGCGTAAATATTTTTGGACTAGAATTTTCGGGGAGGACAGTAATTTATTTTGAGTGAACATTATGATTTCCTGTTAGGCCATTATTAGATCTAGTTCATGATGTTTTCCCGTTATAAATGTTTCTAACACGTGGTGTCTTTCTGAAATGTTTGCCAGATTTTGACGTTTTTGGAGTTATGGCGAGTGCCCTGTTTCAGCATTAAGTGAGAACCTAGCCCACGCATATTGCTTGATGCTCTAATGAGTATTTGACCTGTAACAAAACCATAAGGTTTTAGGACAACGAATTGAGAACCATTTTTGAAATCTTCCATATGAATTTTGGCAATGGATGGGGATACTTTAGTAAAAGAAACAAAGTCAAAACTAACAAAAATATAACCTATATCTAAATTTATGTTCTTAAATTTACCTAAAAAATCTCAAGGGTTTTTAAGGTAAATCGAAATACATTGCTAATTCTATTTCACATTTTTTCGAGGTACAAATTACACATATCTTTTGAACACTTTCCTTAAATATAGAAAGAATCATCCGAGCATTTGAGGGGAATTAAGATAAATAATGAAACATATTTCAAATCAATCACGTACATACTTTTTACTTCTAAAAAGTACAACCTAATGCCCTCATAATTTTACTTTTATAAATAAAATGTTCTAAAATACAAGTAATGGCTCGCACAGAAATTAATTTAACGTTACTAATAATGTAATGTATTATGACTTATTCACAATGAATACATGTGAATAACATGTCAATGCAAAGAACTAACGTTTGAAATGTTACGTCTGCTTGTTTTTTATCCACACCGCCTCTACTAATACATGAATAGCGGACGGCTTCAACAAACCACTTACGTTTACTGGCACGACGTAATGGCAATTACAGTCTATCCTTTCTTAATATGTCAACTCAATGAAAAAAATTGTCAATCTACACTTACTTAGTTACTGGGCCACAGCTGTTTGCCCAATTGCGGAAAGCGGGCATGGATTCTTTAGTGTCGTTAGTTCATTGCCACTGATAGTGAAACGACACAAAAATACGTATATTACCTATTGGTTACAAATCTACTTAACATTTCAATTTGAAAATAAATTAATAATGTGAATAACTTAATAATAGGATTACTAAAAACAACACAACTAATCTGTCATAAACGAAACTCTAATTTTACAATCCATTGAGCTCAACAAAAATAATACTTCAGGTAAATGGTAATGAACGTAACGTTAATTTTCTTACAAAAAGGAAACAATTACAACTTCAGGTTAACATGCGCACGCGCAACGGTTACTTCAAAGTAATAAGTAAAAATCGGAGTTATAGGACTGTTTTAACGGGGAAATTTAAATATAATAGTTATAGAATCGTTAACAGTTGGTCGATACAAATCGCTAACTTAAAATTTGAACGATTTTGTGGTTGGTAGTTAGTGTTATATTCAATGGACCGCTTTTTAGTGAATTATAAAATATTTAGAGCGAAATTTGGAATACGCATAGCGATTTATTTTTGTGATTAAATGATAGTTTAATTAAACAATTGGGTTACTATTAAGAGGAATTGTTTACATTGAGAATGTAAATTACTTAGGGACTTCCATTCATAAAAATTGATCATGATCAACAGCATATTTTATGAGTGTTACTGGCGGCAGATTTCTACACAGGGCACGAAAATGTATTCTATTTGAACCGAAAGAACAGGCAATAAAGAATGGACAGATTTGAAAAGAAAGAAGTGAACGAGATAGTAAATATGACTAAACTGGAATTGAGGGTAGCATAAGGTGAGAAAATGCAAAACGGGTTTGAGGAAAATCAGAAACTTTTCTGTAAGTATATAAGAAACTCAAAAGAGGACTAGATAGGAGTGTTAACTAGTATGAACGAGGTAGTATAGGATAAGTACGGATTGAGTAAATACTGGCAAGAGTATTTTAACTCGTTGTACAGAATTAAGAGTAAGTTAAACAAAGATAATGTACAAGAAATGTGGAATGAAAATGAGTTCAATGAGCAACAGAAATCCGTTTAAAAGTTAAAGAATGGCAGAGTTGCAACTGTGAATGGATGTACTATAGAAATTCTGAACAATGGATGTGCAAATCTTGGAGGCTTGAGTAAAGACTTTGTGAATTAATGCACATATTAAGTGTGGAAAAGTAATACAGAGGAATAACTTTGTTGAATATACCTGGCGGGGTATTTGAAAAAGTCTTGATCGATTATATACGTATAACAGAGTAAGGTTTGATATATTCAAGAATTCTTCATGGCAGGTATGGAATATTTAAATCAGATGGTTGTTCTTAGATTTAGAGAAAGCGTATGACTAAGGTAATATGGAGACACTTTGTGACATTTTAAGCGTGTGTGGAGTGAGTAAATTCCAAGTAAATGGAATAATAACAGCATATAACGGTAGCCGAGTATGAGTGGTCTTGAATGAATACTTTAAAATAGCGGAAGGAGTTAGACAAAGTTGCTATCTTCGTGATTCTCTATGAATAAGTGGTTAAGCAAGCGTATACTGACGCAAATGGTTTAGTTTAAATTAAATGCTTTTTTTAAATTTCCTGTAATAGACGTCATGCTGTTGGAAATAAATTATTCTTATTATTATTATTATAATGGTGTATTAAAACGAAAATGGTAGTGTCAATGTAGGGAAGAAAGTGTTTAGCAGTATATGCAACATACGCAGAGTGATATACAATAGCGTTTTTGCACCGTCAGTAATGTACGTAAGTGAGATTTGGATATATTAGGGAAAACACGAAATGCATTAAATTTTTGTGGAGATTTATGCGGTAAAACGAAAGCGGATAATGCATGTAATGCATGTTGTATGTTAAATATTCTATTATTTATTGATATGATATATTTCAAGGATCATACGTTTTGTAAGATTCCTGTCTTTAGCTAATATTTTTGAGTTCTTTAAATCGAGAGGATAATTATTCTCAACGGAATCAGCCGGTAACATTAATGGAACAAACTTCTTTGATCGTAGATTCAAATTCCCCTCCCGATTTTGCCAAAAAATTAAACCATCTATTTGAGCTACAAGTAAACACCAATTCAAAGCTATTACCGTTTTTCTCATTTGTTAAACATTTTCCATACCTAACTCCTGAAAGAGGCATAAAAGTCGCACATTAAGATAGATCCAAAATCCTTACACTAGTTTTTGATATGAGAAAGTTAATCTAGTTTCATTAAAAGCTAGACGTTGTGATGATTTGAACACACTGTCCTTGAAAACAATTACTACAGGTGTTTTTAATTATTCTCATAATTATAGGCTTGAGCTGGTTTCGATAATGAGCAATTCACACAAAAACCTTATCTAAAACTACTCAATATCGGGAATTTGACTACACTGTTCTTTTGTAATTCCAGTCTGTTAAAGTTCACATTAAGTGCAAGATATTAACAAATTAAATTCCTTGTTTTCAATATAAACATTTTGTGGTATCAGCAAGTTGCACATTCTGTTTACTTCGTGCTAAAAGAAAAGACATTTCATTAACCTGTTGATTTGAGCGCCGTGGAAGATCTGAAGCAGTTATTAATGACGTTAATTTAATATTTATTGGGAATATGGAGTAAATTTTTAACGAAACTCCACACTTGTCACTAACTTAGAATTACAAAAAGGTCGGCATTTTCGGGGGAATAATACAGAGTTACCACTATTTTGAATTAAGCATATTTTGGCGGTAAGGCATACTGTTGACATTTGGTTATAAGTATTTTTTTGAAAGATTAGATGTGTAATTTATTTAGAATTTATGTGCGTTCGTGCTTACGTCCGTGCGTGCGTCCGTGCGTACATGCGTACGTTCGTGGTGTGTGTGTCTGTACATATTACGTATTCAAAAAGCAATTCATTGTTCCTTGCGATTTGAATTAAAAGTTGGTTACCCCCGAATTTTAGGTACTGCAATTGTTGTTTGTACAGCCAGATAATAATTCATAATACTAAAAATGTACTAACCATTTATGTGTTGAACATTTACATTATTTGTTCCTACTTTTAATGTAATTATTACGTTACCAATCATAGAGCCTTTGATGCTTATTTCAATTTAGCTAAAAGGAAGTACAGGCGTTATTAAAAACTAAGTGAGCCTTACCTATAATTCTGCATATCATTATTATTCAAATTTTAAGTTAGTTTATACTGAAATTTGTTAGTTGGCGCTTAAGATACTTAATTAACATTAAAGTCATTAAATAGTACGGTTTAATAACAACAAACACAATTTTTATATTCACATTTATAAAGAAGGTAAGGTATTCAACAATGAAGGCGGTTTTTATTTATACCAATCCACGCAATCATACCCATGGTATACAGGTCGAAAAACAATGTTTACCACATAATACACATTTAATACACAAGTTGTCTTTTCAACATAATGTGGGTGGACAAACGTGTGGCTGTATACTCCATAAATACGTTTAATATTTAAGTTTTGCAGATTATTTTATTTTTGACATAAATGTCATTTGTCAACACAATGAACAATTATAAAGTGTGTTAAATTTGCTTAGAATGACATTGAAGTCAATTAGAATTCAATAGACTTATTGTAGTTATAGGACTCATAATTAGGATTTTGGGTTAGGTTATGTTACCAGTGAAACTTAATTTACAGACCAGTTGGAAAAATGTGGCAAGGTTATTATAGTTTCGCAACATAATTTCGTATATACTAACATTATCAAAAACCGCCACATAAAGTACATATGTATATTATATATATATATATATATATATATATATATATATATATATATATATATATATATATATATATATATATATATATATATATATATATATATATAAGAATCACCGACAAACGAAAACTGGAGATTCTAGGTTCCAAAATTAGACAAAAATGATTATGAATGCGTTTCCAAAAATACTTCGTAACCGAGATATTGCGTGCCTTTGTTAAGATTTCTTAAAAACTGGAAGGAAAGTTAAATTGAAATTTGGTATACCTTAATGTCTCACTAATTTCAATTATTAGTTGGCTTCATCCAGTGGCGTAGAATATGTTGAAATCGTCATTTAAAACAAAAGAAAAACGTATGCCTCACTGCTTTTTTTGGAAAAAGTATTACTATTTCAGTCCCCCCATTTTATTTTAAAACTAAAATCATACCTACCTGGTATGTTTTCGAATTGGCGCTTAGTTTTTGAGATATTTGCGTTGATATAAAAGACGAATTAAAAAAAATTAATTGTTGTTTTATTTTAGGAAGAAATAATGTAATTACTTATTAAACAAAAAAAAAAAAACACATAATCAAATCTAATTTTTTTTCTACAGGTATTGTTCAAAATGTTCTTATTTTTTTGAACACAAGCTTGCATTATTTTTAGCCTCTTTTATACCTAATTCTCTGGAAGATTTCTGGCATGTCTGTAATCTCATCACATGCCATCTGTATCCGATTACAAAGTCGTTCTCGGGTATTTATTTCAACAGTATAAACACAGGCTTTTAGATAACCCCACACAAAGAAATCCAACGGATTTAAATCCGGCGCTCGTGCTGACCACGGTACTTCACTGCTTTGCCCAACCCAATGCCCAGAAAATCTTGCATTTAAAAATTCTGTTACGTTTCGTGTAGAATGTGGTGGAGCACCATCGTGCATGAAAAACATGTTCATCCTGACGTCTATAGATAGGTCGTCAAACAATTCCGGAAAACCCTGTCTTAAAAAGTTGAGATATATTTCACCAGTATGTCTTGCAGGAAAACGGATCGGTCCGATTAGGTAATCGGCTACTATCCCTAGCCAAATATTTCGCTGAACCTATGTTGTTAGGATCTAATTACAGTTGGATGTTGGTTTTCATCCAACCACTTGTGAGAACTGTGCTGCTTTACCATTGCATTTCGAGAAAAAAGCACTCTCTCGTGGCCAAAAGGTTCTAGCATATCGTGCATCTTGTCCATTTTTATTTAAAAACCATTCATACAAATTCATCCGATGAGGATAGTCGGGAGGCACTAGTGCGTGTACTTTTTGTAGGTGAAGGAGGTGTAAATTTTGTTAACGTAAAACTTTAAACACGTTGGTGTGCGACACACCTCACTCTAAACCTAACACTCGCGAACTTATTGAGGGCTGTCCATGAACTCTAATCTGAAATGTTTTCATCAGTTTCAACTGGTATACGAGTAGTCCGCCCGGAATTTTTCCTTCCTTTTAAATTTCCATGCTCTAATAAGTTGCGATGAACAGTTCTAAAGGTGCTATGGTATGGGAGCCTTCTGTTTGGAAATCTTTGTTCAAATAACCGAGCAGTTGCCACAAGAATTGCAATTAGTAGCACCATAACACAAATGCAAATCGATCAGCTCTCGAACACAATAACTAATTTTTTTTTACAATTAAACAAAATTAAATTTAGTTCAACAACTATTTGACATAGTCAAAGCAATCTCTGATGCGCTGAATGCAATTCCTTATTTAATTTGCTTTTCTGGCGTCGTTTCTGTTGATAAAAAACTGAGCGGTAATTCGAAAAATCCCAAGTATGATTTTAGCTTCAAAATGAAATGGTGAGTCTAAAACCGCAATCTTTTTGCAAAAAAACAGTGAGGTATACGTTTTTATTTTGTTTTATGTGATGAGTTCAACACTGGATGGAGCCAACTAACTGGAATTTACGGGAATAATTACAATTAGTGAGACATTAAGGTATACCAAATTTCAATTTAACTTTCCTTCTGGTTTTTAAGAAATCTTAGAATTTCTTCGGAATTTTTTTTTTCATAAAAATTTGTGTCTTACTTTGGAACATTGTCAGTGATTTTAAAATACTCCACGTACGATATATGTATATATACAGGGTGTATTTTAAAATCACCGACAAACGAAAACTGGAGATTCTATGATTCAAAATAGTACAAAATGATCATAAACGCTTTTCCGAAAATGCTTCCTAACCGAGATACAGGTTGATTAAAAAATATTTTTTTTAAGGTTTTTTTAAGATTCCTCAAAAACTACAAAAGATATTACACTGAGATTTGGTACACCTAAATGTCTAATCAGGCGAGTTTGAGTCAACTGACTCCATCCAGCGGCGTAGAATATTTTAAGTTAAGTAAAAAAAAACACACGCCCCTGATTTTTTTGAAGAAATATTTTTTTGACAGATTCAACATTTAATTCTGCAAATAAAATCATACTTAGTATTTTTTCGATTCGGCACCCCGTTTTTGAAATATTTTGCATTAACAAAAACGACCACATTATTCAACAAAAATCAAAATTTGTTTTATCTTACAAAAAAATAACGCAGTTAACTATTAGGTACATTATTAAAGAGATATTGAAGGAATCAAAAACAAAATAATAATTATTTTTGTACATATTGCTCAAAATGTCCTCCTTCCTTTTGAATGCAAGCTTGTATTCTTCTTAGCAAATGAAACCTAACACGCTGAAAAATGTGTGGCATAGCCCTAATCTCATCGCATGCCATTTGTATGCGATTCCAAAGTTGCGCTCGATTATCAATTTGAACAGAATAGACACGAGTTTTCAGATATCCCCACACAAAAAAATCCAATGGGTTTAAATCTGGCGATCGTGCCGGCCACGGTACTTCACTTCCTCGTCCAATCCAGCGTCCAGGGAACCATGCATTTAAAAATTCTCTGACTTTTCGTGTAGAATGTGGTGGTGCACCATCATGAATGAAACACATGTTCATTCTAACATCTAAGGGTACGTCGTCAAACAATACTGGCAAATCTTTTCTCAAAAAATTTAAATAGAATTCGCCAGTAAGTCTTTGAGGAAAACGGATAGGTCCGATTAGGTGATCGTCTAGTACCTATACCTATCCAAATATTTTCGCTAAATCTATGTTGGTGAGCTGTAACTACAGTTGGATGCTGATTTTCATCTAACCATTCGTGGGAATTATGCAAGTTTATTATTCCATTTCGGGAAAAAATACATTCATCAGTATTCAATAAGTTTCTAACAAATTCTACATCTTCAGCATTTTTATTTAAAAACCATTCGCAAGAATTCATTCGAAGAGGATGGTCAGCAGGCAATAATGCATGTACTTTTTGTAGGTGAAAAAGATGTAAATTTTGTTCTAGTAAAACTTTCCAAGACTTGCTATGCGACACATCATACTCTAAACCTGACTAACGCGTACTTATTGATGAATTTTCATAAACTCTATATAAAATTTGTTCCTCAATTTCAACTGGTACACGAGCATTTTGTCCGGAATTTTTCTTTCCTTTTAAACTTTTATACTCTAACAAGTTACGATGAACGGTTCTAAACGTAGAATGATGTGGATGTTTTCTATTTGGAAATGTTTGTTCATAAAGTCGAGCAGCTGCACGAGCATTGAAATTAGTGTTACCATAACATAAATGCATATCGACCAGTTCTCGTTTGGAATAATTCATTTTTTGATAGTAATTAGACACAAACAATGAATTACAAAACACGCGTAAATGCAACTATTTTAGCAAACATAAGATACGTAACTGTCAAATGCAAAGCAATCACTGATTTATTTAATTTGGTTATTACTGAATAATGTAGTCGTTTATGTTAAAATATTTCAAAAACGGGTGCCGCATCGAAAAAATACTAAGTATGATCTTATTTGCAGAATTAAATGTTGAATTTAACAAAAAAATATTTCTTCAAAAAAAGCAGGGATGTGCGTTTTTTTTTTACTTAAAGTGATTAACTTAACATATTCTACGCCACTGAATGGAGCCAGTTGACTCAAAATCACCTGATTAATTGTACTTAATTAGACATTTAGGTGTACCAAATCTCAGTGTAATATCTTTTGTAGTTTTTGAGGAATCTTAAAAAAATCTTAAAAAAATTATTTTTTAATCATACTGTATCTCGGTTGGGAAGCATTTTCGGAAAAGCGTTTATGATAATTTTTGTCCTATTTTGAATCATAGAATCTCCAATTTTCGTTTGTCGGTGATTTTAAAATACACCCTGTATATATATATATATATATATATATATATATATATATATATATATATATAGGAGAGAGAGAGAGAGAGAGAGAGAGAATAACGAGAAGATGCGTGCACGTCATAACTTTTTCATGTCGTAATTTTGTAATATACATGTTTATATGTAGTACCTTTTAACCCGCCATTATTAGGTTAGGTGAATCAAACGATTGCACTAACAAATTGATATCTCTAGGAATAATCACGAAATGATACACACCTTTGTTCTTAAAAGAACAGTTTTTTTTATGAATACAAACAAAAAATTAAACGAGAATTGAAATTTTAAACAAACAATTAAATCGATTAAAGTGTAATACAATGAATCGTACTAATAAGACACTGGGCAAACTTAAAAAAAAAATAAACCCCAAATTTCAAACGTTTTAGTCGTTTTCATTCAAAATAGAATGTGATAAATAATTAAAATCAAAAATTTAATTTTATTAGTAAATTTTATTAGATTTTTTCTTAAATTAACATGATTACTATGAATTTAACCACAAAAAAAAGATTTTAAACATTTGGTACACTCACCTAGTTACATAACGTCATATATATATATATATATATATATATATATATAATTATATAATTCTATATATATATATATTATTCCCAAATTAACAATAAAGATATGTTTGAAGTGCAAATTTGAATTAAAATTTAAATACATGCTACCATAGCAACATTAGTGTTTCACATTTTACGTTGTATTATTTAAATTAGTTGTACAAACATAATCATTTGTTTAAAACAAATAAAAATTTAATTGCGTGTGTGCGTCTACGTCCGTGGTAGCAGAGTAAATGCTGAGTAAGTAGTAAGAGGGATAAATGTGATGTTCTTTTGTCCTTAATAACTCAGAAACGTGATAAGCCATTTAATTAAAATTTGACAGTCACATACTATAATAGTGATAATGATACTGGTTCGAAGTGAACACTATAATGAAACGTGTGTAACGTTAAAACCACGAGGAGTTAACCGATTGGTTTAGTTACTGAAGTTTTATTAGCACACTTCATATCGAACGTGTATCATTCAAAATTTAATCTACGACGGTCAAATAGATTTTATTCGCATAGATTTGATTTATTTTAAAATACCAGAGATGTTTTCATGAATTAAAATTCAAAATTATCAGGGGCTCATATTAGATAATGTAATGCTTCTTGATTGTTCCAATTTTGACTTTGGCAACTTCATTATTGATTACTTTCTAAAACTTCAGCCTAACTATCATCTACTGGAATTAATCTAATCGTTCAGGGTTTGTAATTAATGTCTACAATAAATAAATAATTTTTTTTTAAATAAAAGTGGTTTATTTTAAAATTTGCGTTTTTTATGTATTCATAATGGCACTGAGTGTTCTTATGAAGGTGATAATGCCATCAAAATGTGTCATAATGACACAATCGTAGACCAAATTTCTAATAATACCTAATAACTAAAAAAAAAACTATAATGTTTATGTTCAAATACTTTTAAAACAGAATGTTTGTATATATACTTATCTTTTACCTAATTATGGGTTGAAATTATGTTATTTATGAAAACAGCGTACATTATAAAGTATTATCCAACGTATAATTACTATTAAAATGATAATGAATGTACAAACTATGTAAATCTATTTTATTCAAAAAAAGAAACATTTAAATGGTTAGAACAGTGCTATATGGTCAGTAACGAAACATAATTGTGTTTGTGAACTGTTCATAGCTTGTATAGGGCCATAAGTCTAGTTGGATATGTCGAGCAAGGCGAAAACAATATCACCAAACATTATATATACTTTACTACGGTAAGTGAAACTAGTCTAGAATAAAAGTGAAGTATAATCCATAATTGAACAATTTGTATGTTTTTAAGCGAATAATATCCAATTAATTTATAAGACTGTTCCACCGTTTTGCTAGCGATTAAATTTGTAAGCAAAGTCGCAATTCAAGTAGAGTGCAAAATTAATGCTAGCGACTAGTGTAATAATTCGCAAAATAACTGTAAACACCTATTTTTAGTGCCCAGTGTAAGAATTGTGAGCACATTTTTTTTCCGGTCTGTAACATAATTTTCAGGCTTGAACTACTCTTTCCAGAAAGAGCTATTGACTTAAATTGTTTTTATTGGGTAGCTTATGCCCTGATGCGATTCTATTGGGCAGTCACCTTTCATCGGGATTAAGAATAAAAAAGAACATTAGTGGTTTTCTATGTAAAATTTGGTGATTTCGTACAAGAAACCTTATTTAAGGACAAACATAACTCGAGAGAGTAACGTGCACATTAGTTTTCTGGCAATACGCTACTTTTGCACTACTTAAGTTTCAAAATTCTTTGCAAAATAAAAACAAAATTCGAGAGCTAGGATACTTTATCACATTAATACGAGGATGGTTTCGAGTTTAATAATAAATACCACCTTCATATTGGCATAATATTACAAAGAGAATTAGAATAATTGTTTTACTTCTGTCTCAGTATTCAGTGTTGTGGGAATATTGTTGATAAGCATAAACCATAACGTAATCATACAAACCATACGTTACTTTGAACAGATCTATCAATCAGGTAATTAGTAAATGAGTAATTTTAAGGTTTTTAATGTACTATACAGGGTGTCCCAAAATTGCTGGGACACAGAGCTACTACGTGTAGTAGAGGTCAAAATAAGTCGATTGGACCTAATTTATTTATACACCAAAATGTACTGTTTTCCCGTGAGAAGAGTTCAAAGTTTACATAAAAAAAAACAGATTTTTGTACGCTGTTCACAAATGAGTGAAACAAATTGAATGAAATTTGACAAAAGTGCATTTTAAAGGGTTACTCTCCTTTCGGTGATCAACGAAACCCAAAAGAAATTGTAGAAGGGTTAAAACCACCCTCATTCCCTGATATTTTTTTCAGAAATTTCTTAGGGGTGATAATACGGTTCTCAATTTTTTTAGCGAGAAGACAGATTAATTATCTTCATTTTGTTACTCTTGTAAAAATTTCGCATTCCGTATAGTTTCGAAGGAAAAGAATGTTTTATTAAATACTGGTAACATATATTCCCGGTCCCGGAAAGTTTACCGAAAACAGTTGACCGAAAACAGTTTACCGAAAACAGTTTACCGAAAGACAATTAACCGAAAGGTCAATTTACCGAAAGGACAATTGGCCGAATTACAATTTACCGAAAAACATTTTTGCCGAAATACAGTTTACCGAAAGAGAAGTTAACCGAAAATTATGGTTCAGTCATTTCCCGCCGAAAAAATTCCGACGCTGCTTTAAATAAAATGACATAATATGCAAAGAAGGAGCTTTAATAATACTTTTCATTGCGTTGAAATAATACGTGTGTACTTAAAAAACCCTTATTATTATTAATTTAAATTGGAAGCGATCCCCTTTAAAAACATCAGCTTATCAGCGTCGTACAGTTTTTCATTCTAATATTTACGTGGTGTAGCCCATAATTTAAGTTATTAGATCCAAATTAAGATTAAAACTTTTGTACATAGTGGTAGCATAAAGAAAGAAAAAAAAAAAAAAACACAAGAAAATATAAAAAAAATTACAAAGGAATTCGTTTCCGACTTTGTATATAATGGTAGCATAAAAAAAGAAAAACAAAAAAAAAATTAAAACACAAGTAAATAAAAAAAATGACAAAGGAATTAATTTCCTACTTTTTAAACACACCAGCAATTTGAGCTGCAAGTCCAAAGCCTTGGTAAAGTGTGAAGGAAAACTTCGTTTATATAATGGTATGTCATTAGATACATAACCTGCACGTACCTCATAGCATTATGATACATTTTCGGTTAACATTCCTTTCGGTAAACTGTGTTTAGGTAAAAATGTTTTTCGCTCAATTGTAATTCGACCAATTGTTGTTTCGGTAAATTCACCTTTCGGTTAATTGTCTTTCGGTAAACTGTTTTCGATAAACTGTTTTCGGTAAACTGTTTTCGGTAAACTTTCCTAGATCCATATATTCCTAGTACAAGTTTAATAAAATTGTAATACAAAATTTAGTTGGCAGTGGAAACAAAGCTAAACGTTTTTTTAAAATAAATGTCCAATATGACGGTCACCTTCATCAATGCAAAGGTCAATTCAACGTAAAAAAATGAAATGCACTCTTCTTAGGACATTGTCGTTTTCTCGTAGTGCGTGTACGGCATTTTGGATTCTGTTCCACAGCTGTTCGGAACTATTAATTTGAGCCTCGTACACTTTTGTTTTTAACGCTCCCCAGAAAGAAGTCGCACGGATTTAAATCTGGAGACCGCGGAAGCCATTGAATAGGTACTTCTTGTTCCCTACCAATCCAGCTACCAGGAAATTTTTCGTTTAGATATCCTCTTACTGCACGTGAAAAATGAGGTGGTGTACCGTCGTGTATGAAGAACATGTTTCGATGAAGATTAAGGGACAAGCCGTCTAATAAATCTGGCTAAATTTCTTGAAGAAAGCGAAGGTAACTGGCACCATATAGACGATCTAGCAATCAGATCGGCCGAACCAAAAAATTGCCGATAAATTCAATCCAAACACTTATTTTAAATTATCGTTGATAGTGTCTAGCTTTAATAGCATGTAAGTTTTCATCAGCATAAATATGCTCATTGTGCAGGTTCGTCATGCCACGACGTGTAAAACAAGAATCATCAGTAAACAAGATGTTATTTTGAATTCTGTTGTCAAATATTCTGCGCTCCCGAACAATTTGTGAAAAATTTAAACGTGATCCGTGGTCAAGTGATAATAACTCTTCCACTGTGAAATGGATGAATTAATTGTTCTCTGCAGATCCGATTTACAGTGCTTTTTGGAATTCCTGTTTGTCATTGCACAGATCTGATACTGGTCTCAGGATTGTCATCGATTATTTTAAGAACAGCTTGTTCCGCATTAGGTCCTCGCACTAGGGGTCTTCCAGCATTAATTCTGACTGGTTCCAACTTCCCTGTTTCTCGAAGACGTCTCTCGATTCGGGCAAAAGTTTTATGATGCGAAATTCTCCAGTTCAAAATTACGACTTGTGTTGTTTTTGTATCTACTGCTAACTAAGTTTTGTATTGCAATTTTATTAAACTTGGACTAGGAATATCTGTTAGCAGTATTTAATAAAACATTTTTTTCCATCGAAACTATGCGGAATGCGAAATTTCTACAAGAGTAGCAAAATGAAGATAATTAATCAGTCTTCTCACTAAAAAATTATCACCCCTAAGAAAGTTCCGAAAAAAATATCAGGCGATGAGGGTGTTTTTACCCTTCTACAATTTCTTTTGGGTTTCTTTGATTACCGAAAGGAGAGTAATCCTCTAAAATGCACTTTTGTCAAATTTCATTCAATTTGTTTCACTCATTTCTGAATAGCGTACAAAAATGTGTTTTTTCATGTAAACTTTGAACTTTTCTCACGGGCAAACGGTACATTTTGGTATATAATAAATTGGATTCAATCGACTTATTTTGACCTCTACTACACGTGGTAGCTCTGTGTCCTAGCATTTTTGGGACACCCTGTATATTCCATTATGCATGGGGAATAAATAACTGGTAATAAAAATAAATTAATGTAACCAGCGGTTAAGGACGTATAGAATTTAGATTTCTTTTCTTGTAGTTAATGTGAAAGATGCTCAAACTCAAACTAACATCATTTGTTCTTAAAAACGTAGACGCCAATCAGATGGGCTGTGTGGAGTTATTTAGAAAATATGCGAACCAGGAAAAATTGGACACAGCACTTGTGTTTTAATTGTTCAGTGTATAAGTGATGAACACATTACTCCCCATATTGGAAAAAATGCATTTAGAAAATTATCACAAGCCTTCTAAATTTCCCCAACTATACAGTCAATTATTTCAGGGGCATCCCTTTCGATTGATTTTTGAAAAATGACACGGTGATTGGAAATCACCGTGGTTGCTGACGGCCATGTTGAAAGTTACCTTAATAGAAAAATAATTATTACGTAAAGTATTTTACAATGTAGTGAAAAACAAATGCTTGTAAAGTTTCAAACACTTTCACTTAGAGGTCGCACTAGTTTAATCGTTACATAATCTTGTTAATTGTAACACTCTGCATGTAAATGTAACCATTTATAATTACATTTCATTTGTCCCAAGTTTTATTTACTGTCACGAAACTTTTATAAAATTTTATAAATAATGTTATTTAACGTTGGGTTTGCCAGGTTTGTTAAAGGGTTTTCAAACGTTATGACCACTTCTATTTCAAAATCGCTGCTACTAACGGCCCTGCAAAATAAAAGAAATCATTTGACAATTTTTTTCTGACAGTTCTTGCACAAATTCTATTTTAATTTGTTTAACAATTCTTTTAAAATAATTATACATTTCAAACAGGGTGAGTTAAACCTATAAATCGAACTTTTTTATTCTATTAGAATGACGAATTACATTTTTTTTATAAATTCTTGATAGACGTGTAAGGTCTTTCAAGTTTGTAAACCGATTCCGATACCCAATTTTTAATGTTTATGAAATATTTCAAATTACATAAAAGAATTTGAGTTTGTAGATCCTTCTTAGTTAACAGTAACGAATACTACAGTTTATAAACTGATCTTATAATAAAGTTTAGAATGTCAACCCATTATACATCCGTTTATGTTAACTCTAGTGATCAAGCTGGCTATGCACCTAGTTTATGCTCACTTACGATTTGTCAGGAAATTGGACACTAATTTATGGTAATATTAATAATGGGAACTTCTGTAAAACCTTCTGTAATCAAAAACAGTGATGGATTGAAGAGTCCAAATTATGAAACGTATTTAATTTATTATAGCACAGATAATAAAACAATACGCTTTCACTACGTGCACAATAGCAAAGGAATTTTGCTGTACCGTGATCTTTTTGGTGGAAAATTGATAAGATCTACGGGCACAAGGCAGAGCAACGCGCTCAATGTCTGAACTACCCACTAAACCTACTTCCTATCCCAAGTGTCAGTCGCGTAAAAACCGCTTTTTGCATTACAACAGCCTGGCGTGAAGTAATATTCAGCTCTTCTACTTACCCATCGATCTGTTGGAGAACCTCGGTGATGAACAATTTGAGAATTAATAGAAGGGTAACCATAGTTGCACAAAAATTTCCACTAACACCTGGTTTTTAAAACGGCGTAAGGGTTTTACTAATCCACGTTATTTTGTTTGAATTAAAATATCTGATTTTATAAGTTAATTTATTATGGAAGATTATGTACTATGAAGTTTGTTTTTTAACGCCTATCTCATTCCAAGAATTTCATTCTAAAAAAAAAACTGGCATTAATGCTGATTTTTTTTATGTAGTAACTGATGACATTTCATACGGAAATTTTTACAAACTAAAAATTTGTCGGAGGTTCAGTAGAAATGGGCGTAGATACGAAATTAGGTTTCTAACGCGTGGGAAGCACTAAAACCCTATTATGATTGGCTCCATTCGATAAGGTCCAGTTTTATAGATCTTACTTTACTCACTATAACTCGTTACTGTAACGTATTACAAACAAAAAATTCACCAATCTCCGAAATCAATAATAGCAATATTTAGAAAAGAAAATTGTATGGCCGTTTTAATACATGTATTTTTTTGTCAAAACGGGAGTGTCACTTTTGCATCAATTAAAACAAAAAAAACAAGAAAAAATTACAATTAAACAAACTAATCAAAAATTTTTGATTTTTAATTTTTAATTACATATTTACCTTTGAACCTATTCGTTCATAACAAAACATAATAAACTACTAATCCTTTACATGATGAGCCATGAGTGGTACTGCATACTTTACTGTTAGTTGTTTCAGTTTATTTTTAATTGAAATCACTTAGTGATAGGATTAAATAAATAATTTTTGTAGTCACCTGTGTAAATTTTAGTTTATATAGTCACTCAAATCTATTTATTCTATATCAAAATTTACTAAATATTGGACTTTACTAATTTTATTAAATTGATCACTGATCTTACAAATCATAAATATCAAGGCTTGACCTTGAGCTTGTTTCAATTTGTAATAAACAAGTAAGGAATGTAATTAAGTGCTAAACAATTTTTCTAACTAAACTAAATATTGTGATAATTTACACTTATTCATCATGTAAAAGAAATATCAAAAAGTCAGTAATTGAATAATTAAACTTGTGTTTTACTCATCAGACTATGTGTATATTTCCAAACTTAAACTAAAAACCATATTTGATCTTTATTGACCATTTTATTGAGATCACTGATAAAAGCAATATAATCATTAAAATTTCAATTTAAGTATAATAATTGTTACAAATTTATTAATATCGGTTAGGGTAGATACAATTATAATACGTTAAACTACGTACTTTCCTGCTATTTATAACAAAAGAGAAAATATCTAGTGTGGAACACCACACGACCTTACAAACTACAAAATGAAAACTAAAAGAAATGAAATAATGTTAACAATAACCTTTTTAGGATAACCTTCCTTCTAATTCGTTAACAACAAAAATTGTAATGATAAAAACAATGATCTATGTTAGATGGACGTTTAAAACTTCACGTCAGGTAGAGGTTAAGAGACATCTACAAAATACCGACAACACAATTTAAGCATTTTCAAACCTTTTTAATTAATTTTTAGACTCGTTAATTTTTAGTAAGAAAATTTATAAGCAATGTTACGTAAAACTACATTTTCTTTACAGAATATATCTTACACATATAAAACTAGTTGTTATTCAGACTCTTAAATTCGACCTTTTTGCCACATCGCATCAAAAAATTGCATACAAAATAATTAAGCGATATGTTTGAGGTCTCTCTAGGTTAATATTTTGGAAAATACAGCTGTTTCAGAAATACTTAATAAGAACCAAAGCTGCTCCTAATAAGCCCCCTCTCACAAAAACTAATCAGCTCCAGTAGAAATGACAGCAACCAATTTGAAGTACGTACGTTGTTCTGGAGTTATCGTGGATACTGACACGCCTGCACGCACGCACGCACACTCACACGCACACGCACACACACATGCACACGCACACGCACACTCACATGCACACGCACACGCACGCGCACATGCGTAAGCACACAAACACGCACACGCACATGCACACGTACATGCACACGCACACGAACACGCACACATACGCACATTACACGCACACGCACACGCACACGCACACGCACACAGACACACATACACATACACATACACATTCACATACACATTCACATACACATACGCATACGCATACGCATACGATCATACATACCATACACATACATCATACATACATACACATACACATACACATACACATACACATACAACACATACACATACAACATACACATACACTACATACACAACACACATACACACACACATCACACACACAACACTACACATCACACACACACATACACATCACACATCACATACACATACACATACACATACACATACACATCACAACACACATCACACATACACATACACATACACATCACATACACATCACATACACAACACATACACATACACATACACAACACATACACACACACATCACACATACACATACATACACATACACTACACATACACATACACACAACACATACACACATCACACATCACACATCACACATCACACACACATACACATACACATACACATACACATACACATACACATACACACACACACAACACACACACATACACATACACATCACACACACACACACATACACAACACACAACACAACACATCACACACACACATACACACATACACAACATCACACATACACATACACATACACATACACATACACATACACATACACATACACATACACATACACATACACACGCTCACACACACACGCACGCACACAAACAAACACACACACACACACAAACGCACACACGCACGCACACAAACACACACACGCACACACGCACACATGCACACATGCGCACCCTGACACAAAGACGTTATGAAAGATCTTGGCAAAACTTTTCCCGACGTTGTAAAAGAGCTGGTAAGTCGATTTAGCGCTACTAAAAGAAAACTCAATTGTATAACCTTCTATACGTACATATGTATATGTAGGTTGGAAGGGAAAGAACTAAATTTATTAATTGTTAGTACTCAACCATTATGATCAAAATTTCTTGACAGCTTCCTTATATTTTTTAATCCAATACGAGTCAATTTTTACGGCAATTATTAGCCGTGACTGTATACTGTAGTGTGTAACAGTAATGGTGCAATCCCGTTTTGTGCGTTAAATTAAGGGATTGTATTTATGTCTATGCCATTGTTCAATTGGATGTAGACAGTTCACGGGATTGAATATTCCCTTTGCTTTAATAATTAATACAAATAACGTAATAATAAAATACAGCCGCTACCAAGTACTGCCTTTATTAATTTTTTGTATTAAAGGAAAATCGTATCAACATAAATTCACTGCGAACCACACCTTTACCAAGCTTTAAATTCTAAGACGATCTAAAATCACATTGTACATAGGATAGTATACTATTGTAGGTATGATTACAAAGGTACAATACCCATTGTTAAATGGAAATATATATTTTCCACGCCATTGACCTAGGGAAAATATATTAGTTCTTCGGGAAACTTATAAGCGCAACAGAGTTATTCAAAGCATTCGTGTATTGTTACGTGTGTATGATTAGAACATTTGTGATGGAAGTGATAGAATCAAAACGTGAAAAACCCGTTACCCTTTATTCTGGACACAAGATCAACTTAAAAGGAAAGATCAAGAACTCAACTCTTCGATAGATTTGCATACACTGGAACTGCCCATAAGCGATTGCTACTGATAAAAAAGTTATATGTGAGAAAAAGCACAACTGGGTTCCAGATATTGAAAAAAATGAAGTTGGTAAGTGTTTATATAATACCAAGAAAGCCCAATAGAAAAGGTTACACCTGTATGGCATAATACCGTCAAGAGGTGATGGTTGCTAGGGATAGTGGATTAAATTTAGCTACATCCCACAGTTTATATTAATGAAACATGCGTTATATAGTGTCCAGAATAAAATGATATACATAGGGATACCCGAAACCGTTGGAGATACAAAGTCGGTTAAATGGAAGAAAAGTGGCATGTGTGCCCAAAAATAATCTACGTTTACTCTATTTTAAATCGATACAGGTTAAAAAAAGCAAATTGTACATTTTCAAAAAACCAAAATGTTTTCTTTATTATGGAAACCAAGGTCATCAAATTTTCAACATCTGTGAGAAGAAAACAACCATACTGTGTATTTCGAATTGCAGAATAAAAATAATGCTTTATAGTGAGTATGCTTTTGAAAGCCTTGAATATGTTGTCGCTTAATAGCGTAAGGAAACGTTTCTTTATGCTTTATACTATGAATTATTCATCTTAGCTTATTTGGAAATTGTTATTTTGGGATCTATTCATGTACATGAATAATATTTACTAGCTTTACGAATATTACACTAATTCAATTGAATTGCAAACACTACGTTTGCTTCTATAATGTCACAAACATTACGCAAGCATGTATCTAAACAAAATAAACAAAATCTCTCCTATTTCAAACATACTTAATATTCATGCAAATAATAAAAATAGAATAGTTCTGAATTCCGAAAATAAAAACTAAAATATTTGATGTGGAACAACGCACGACCTTCCAACCTACAAAATGGAAGTTAAAAGAAATGAAATAATTTTAATTACAATTTTTTTAAGATAATTATTTACCCTCCTTTACAATAAGTGCATTACGAAAATAGGCAAATTGTAAAAACAAAAACAATAATCTATGTCTATGTAAAATAAAATTTTCTTTAAAAAAATATGTCTACTCATCTTTTTATAAAATTAATCATTATTCAGATATTGAAATAATATTGAAAAAATTTGAACTAACGTAGGATTTTTTGCTGCTCAAGTACGCATCATCTCAAAAAATTGCACAGAGCATAATTAACCTATATGATTGAGATCTATATATTGGTATTTTTATACCCTTGAAATATACAGCTTATTCAGACATGTTCGATAAATATGTCGGTCATCGAATTTCTCACAAAATTTAATCAGCTTCAGGAGAAATGAAAACAAGCTTAAATACAGAATTGTAAGTATGTACATGTTTTCGTTCTGTAGTTATCGTGGGTATACACACACACACACGCGCGCGCGCACACACACACACACACACACACACACACACACACACACACACACACACACACACTACACACACCTCACACACACACACACGCACGCACGAACAAACGCACACACACACACACTCCACACACACACACACACACACACACATGCATGCACGAACAAACGCACGCACGCACCACACACACACACACACACACACACACACACACACACACACACACACACTCAGACGTCCTGGCCGATCTAAGAGAAATGTGAGAGATGTGAGAGATGTAGTCTTTTTCATTGGATAAAAGGTACTCATCTAAATTCTACCAATCCCCGGGGTATCAATTAAACAGCGCAACGGGTATTTGCCCAGAATATTTTAATTGATATTCCGTCCACATACCGTACACACACGCGCGCGCGCTTACACCAGGCAAGGTAATTAAAAATTGAAGCGCAGGAAGCTGACAGGTTAAAAGCAACAAGCCGCCTGCAACTGAACCATATTTCGGCCATCCAGTTTCGTAAAGTACGAACCCAGTACGTAACAGCGAGTATTACCTTTCAATCTCGCTAAACGTAATAAACCGCTTTCCTATACGATCACTTATTATGAGATATTCAGAGGATGAGCAACATCTTGATTTAACATCTTTGTTAAATACCGACGCCCGTAAAACGGTCTGTCATCCTGTCAGCCTGTTTATTTAACAGTGCTGAATACCCAAAGGTCTCCAAGATTTAAAGGTCTTTCGCCATTCCCCAGGCTAAGAGAAAACTTTACTTCTTAATGGTTCTAAACCTGTATCCAATCCTGATCGCTTATCGCGATTACCCAAACTTGAAGAACAATACCCTTCTTCAAGTCTACCGTTACTGTAAAACGTTTAGTTATCCTATACCTGACAATCTTTAAACTAAATCGTTCCGGAAGGTTTAAATACCATCATTGTTGTTATTAAAACCGGCCTTGAATTTGAGCCGCCACAGGCACTTGCTCTTAACGCTGTCGAAACCACAAGCGCAAGGAGCTACTAAGCGGTCACCGCCTTAAGCCTACCCGCACCAAGAATATACAATATGAAAGTATTCATATTTAAGGAGTTTAACAACTTGTAAACAACACCAATTCTGTTTTACTAAGACTTTCGCTAATTACTAAGAGTAATTCAAAATATATTATTCCACTGTAATTAATAACCTACTGAAAATAGATAGTTAATAAAAACTCAGCATTTAGTTTCTTTAAAATTCACTTTCATAAAGGTAGAGGTATAAAAGTTGCATTTACTCAATTTAAACTCGTAGTCTCTGTGAAATGCATAAAGTGAAAATAATCCCTTTAGAAGTATTGATTTTCTGTTTGACCATAAGAGCAAGTAGAGAGAGTTATCTTATCACTGTATGCCCCAGCCAACTATTATAGAGTTATAATAACTGTATAAAATTATTGGTATTGGTAATCTTTAGGATCTAAAAACCTGCAATATATATGAACCATTTTCTTTGCAAAAGCAGCAAACGCATTGCTTGGGTGGGTGAGCAATGAGGGAAACGAACTTTATCACCTTAGAGTGTTGGTTATTATTTGGAGTCAAAATTGTCTCAGGGTTATTTCCTATCTACACAAAACACCATTTTACGGGTTTAGGTCGCCATTCAGGGCATATAATGTCCAAACACTTTATTTTTATTTATTAACGGCTATTGTTGGAGTACGGCCATAATTTTATTGTTTTTTGGGAGTTGGTTGTAGGTGGCGGTTCGAATAATGTTTATTATCATAAAATTTTGTAAATCGCAATTGTTACCGCAAAAGAAAACATACTTAATGAGTTTTAATATCTTGTAATAAGTTTGATAGTGTTTTTTGGAATGTTTCATTTAATGTATTTTATGTGACTAATATTTGAATGTATATAATGAAGGGTTGAAAAGAAATATGTTGGGATAGAAAAAAGGTGTTTTCCCGAAACTGCCTTTACCTAAAGACCGTGACAAATCGTTGAAAATTTCAATACACACCTAGTTTGGGTAGAAATATCGCCCGTTGGTAATTAATTACATTGGCACATACAGAAAAATTAAAAAACGTCTTTGTCTGTGACTTAGAAATTCGACATATATAGGGTTTGCTACGGACGAGTGAATATTCTAAAAATTAATACTTCTGCTAATAATAAATATGAAAATATCCCCACTTAATATTTCTAGTTTAACTTTTAAAAACGGGGGTGGATTTTAGAGAAAAACAGGCAGTTGCAGCTGGAGGTTCGATTGACTCGTGCCGTTCTAATTGTTTGAATACAAAGCAACATTGTAAACCGTTGTGGCTATAAACATTTTATTGTGTACATTTTAGTAAAAACTAAAAACCCGAATTAGTCTTTTTCTTTTTTTGTATTGGTTTTAATGTAAGTTTTTGACCAAATTAAAATGGTCCGGTAAACAAAAGTATTGATAAATAATCGTAAGGTTCGAGGTTTTAATCCTTGAAGTGGGTGTGTAAACAACATATCTATACATATCGCCTCGAGTTTAAACCGCGTATCTTAACCCGTTGTGTTTGTGTAAATAGCACTACACGCCTGACAAATAAAAGCGTGTTAATCACTCAATAATGTTACGTTACGTTACTACACCTCAGTGTAAATAATTAGGCATTATATAATAATCTTAATAAAACAAAAAAAAACCACCTTTGTTGAATGCACTCTAAATGAATTAATAATCAACTAGAAGTCAAATAAAACACTGAATATCATTAACGCTATTACTCAATAAAGAAACTGTCACTTCGCTACGTTAAAACTTAAGCTCCTAAATTACCGGTAAACTTGCAATTTGCAAAAAAACTTTTGTGTAACACAAAAGGGGTTTTCCCAGAATTAAAACAATTTTATAAAACCTAAACAAAGCTGTAATAAGATAAGAAAATAATATACATGTATACATACGATAATGCGTATATACGAAAAGATAACAAATTCTTAATTGGCGACGGGAGGTCTGGCCAGAATTCTGCGTAACGCCGTACTAAATTGCTTAACCTAAATGTTTCGTGGATTATTTAACCACACTACTTCAGGGTCAATTGCCCTTTAATACTAAGATGAAGGGTGTGAAGGCGAAGCGTCAGAATTATGATTAATTACAATAAATAAACCCAAAGCAACAACTTAATTTAAAAGGTACACGACTCCGCTTTCAAACCTTCGTTAACAAAACAAATAATTCGAGGTACACAAACAAGAAATCTTGTAAATACTCAATAAAACACAATGTTATACTACCTTACTGTCTAAATTGGCACCTCTTCTGTGTTACAACAATCGAAAATGAACCAGGTGACCGATTACTGCTACTACGGATACGGAATCTCCCTAGTCTGACACAAGATGATGAGTGATAAGGTTGACTATTTGTCTTTGTACTCAAACGATTCCTTGATTGAATCTCGGTAAAATGTTACTGCATTAACTAAAAACTTCTTTTAAAATAGTTTTCTTTACACTACCAATCCAAAAGGTTATTAACTTTATTTAAATAAATATAATTTTAATATTCTACGGAAGTTTCTTTGTACTTCAACACGCCCTGCACGGCAATTAAGTGGCACTTCAAGAACGTTAATTTAATAAATCCGCAAAAGCGACATAAACCAATAAGGTCATAGAAGCACTAATATAACACGACGGTGATCTCGAGGTAACTTGATTACGTAAAATCGAAATCGGCACTAGGTCTAGTCCTTTGGTGATTGAACAATTTCATTTAAAATCCCTTCACAGGTTTTCTTCAAAAAGTAGATAACTACCCTCACAACACGAAAGTTCGTTCGTTAAACACCAAAAGGTTCAATATATCAACGTTCTAATCAACCCCTTAAGCCGTAACAACAAACGTCACAGTACTACTACTCGGGAGCGCTGTCACTTTCAGAATCACAAATTATTACCAAAAATCCATCTTGGATTTTTGAATCCCACCACTCACAAAAAAATCTCATTTAATTTAGTTCCACCAATTAAGAAACGGAAGGAGAAGATTTGATACCCCCTACACAAAAACTTTGTTTTCAACCGTAAGGACTCGATAATTTTCAAAATTCCAAACGTCAGCAGAATCAACGTGAAAAGTATCTCTGTATTTTCATTTAAGTTCAAGTTCATTCTATCTTTATGACTCAAAACCAACATACTCAATATTAACCTGAACCACTGCAATCACTCGACTTCTTGTCGCCAGAACGATATCAAATACATTTACATCTACACTCTTTCTTTAAGTTACTTAATTTTACAAAACTTTCTATTAAATTTTAAGGAAATCAAACGAAATAAATATTATTTAAACTTATATACAACTTTTTACAAATAAAACGTTACTCAACATTCAATAACCGGGGAATAATAATGAAAACAATATCTCAAACTTTAAATGTATTATTACGAAAAACTCAATAAATTTAGAAACCAATTACCGACGATTTCAAACCTAATTCCTATCATAGTTAATTCCTTAAATTACGGAATAGTAATTCACAAACAAAAAAAACTTAAGCTTGAAACACACCATCCTTAAAGGTCGCGACACGTAAAACAAATTCATCCATACAGCTCAACTCAACAGCAAAAATTTGACGGTAAATCGCTAGAAAATCGTAATCCTATCACAATTGTTGACTGTTTATTAATACTTTCTCCCGCGTAGAGAATATAATGCGTGGACAAACGTGACACGATAAACCTCAGTTAATTGTTGTAAACGATACCGTGGTTTACAGACACATGTCCAGATGACATTGAAACCACATCTAATTCCATCTTTACTGTTAAACTAACCCGTTATTATTATTTTGTATAGATGAACGTGTAAGCTGAGAAAGGTAAGCTTTAGTTTCTGATACAGCCAATCCAACTTTTGCGACATTGCTTGCGGGTAGGTTATCGGCCACTTGGTTAACGTGACTGATTTATTTGCACCTTATTTGCTTTGTTTTAATGATTTTTAGGTGTTTTGATTCAGCCAGATTATTTAGAATTGTTTATCTAAGAACTGATTTCTTTATATACGTAATTTATTGTAATTGTACATATACAGGGTGGATACTCTAAGTAGAATAAATTCTGTAACTCAAAGAGGTGAAGTCCGGGAGAAAAATCATGATAGGCATTCTTTATAATTGTTTCCAGCCCTCAATCTGGGGGTTATAGTTTCTCCATGTATCCACCCCCGGAGTGAAGCCACCTATAACTTTTTTTTTCAAATGTAAAGGCAGGTCAAGTGATTCACCGTGTGAAAGCTTGTATTAAGAGGAATACAATGTTTTAAACATTATTTTGTTGAACAAAAAAATCAAAATCAAAAATAATAAACAAATAAACGCACTCCCTTAGCAAAGGAAGTTTCATTTGTGAGCTTTCTTAAACTAAACTACGATTTAACGACTTCTCTGCAAAAAAATCTTTTCGCATGGGGTACACCTATAACTTTAAAGATGTTGTCCATTTGTTTCTTGACAAAGACCCAATCGGTGATAAAAACCATTTCTCACGTTTTCAAACATGTCTTGTGGAATATTTCTGATTTCTGCAGTAATTCTGTCTGTTGGTTGGTAATGTAGCATAAACCTTACTCTCCAAATATCTCCATAAGAAAGCCAAGGGGATTAACATACGGAGATCGTGGTGGTTATTCGAGTGCATCGACCAATCCATCTATTTGAAAAATTTTGATTTAAATAGTTCCGTACTGGCAATTCATAGTTTGCTGAAACCAAATTCTCTCATCCAAGTCATTTGGATTGTTATTTGGAAATAGATCCCTTAAATTTGGGAGCAGGTCATCCGTGAGCATAGAAAAATATAACTGCCCACCGAGATTACCATTCAGAAAAAATGGCCCTACCACTCGATCTCCAATAATCCCAGCCCATACGTTTAATTTTTGTGGATATTGCGTGTGAGTTTCCCGTATCCAATGGGGGTTGTAGACAGAACAATAACGATAATTGTGATGATTCACTTCACCATGCAAAGAGAAACTACATTCATCCGAAAAGAGAATCCATTCCAACTGTATGTGACCATGGTCAATAAAGTCTATCATTCGTTCACAAAACTCAATTCGGCGGTCTGGATCTTCATCAGTCAATTATTGTAGCATTTGCATCTTGTAAGGGTGCATCTTTGCAGTTTTTAAAACCTTTCAAACAGTTCAATGACTGACCTCATTATCGTGCCGAAATGTTGGGGTTTTCTTGAATAGCCAACAAAACGTTCAGCTTTGTATTTTCGTCAACTGCCTCTCTTCTTGGTCTTGGCAGATTGCTGACATGACCCAATTCTTTTTAGCGCCTATCTATTTTACTAATTGTGCTTTGAGAAATCCGCGGTAAATTGGGATGACTTGTTTGAAATAATTCACCTACCTCAGCTTGAGTGCGACTTCGGTCACCATATCCGATCATCATTAACACCTCAATGCGAAAGGGTTCCGTTAAATAAGCCATGATAAATAATTTACTACGATGTGAAGATGTGAAAACTACACTAGAGGATTTATTTACTTAAATAAACGAGCAAAGAAAAATACAAGAAACAGACAATATTCTAATTTACTAATGTGAACGCTAACAAATCAAGCAGGCAACTAAAATTGACACTAAAACACACAAGATTAAGAGCATTTTTCATCAACGATAAAACCTGGCTTGCTGAGATAATAAGTGCACGTTACCAATACGGCACATTTTTATCTACCGACTATTCAAGCATTATCGAAATTAAAAAGCATTTAGTGAGTGGAAGAAACAGATGATAAAGATTTTTCCCTTCAACGATCAAGCTTGTTGCGATAATAAATGCATGTTATCACTACGGTATATTTTTACCTACCGACATTTCAATCATTTTCGAAATTAAATACCGTTGAGCTAGAGAAAGTTGTTCATTTAGGTTTTTTCACTTTGTTTTTCAAATGCCCGAGAAAATAAATTCTACGTTGTATTCCTCTTAATACAAACTTTCACACGGTATGTCACTTGACCTACCCTTATAAGGGGAAACTGTAACCCCCAGATTGAGGGCTAGAAACAATTATAAAGAATGCCTATCATGATTTTTCCCTCGGACTTCACCACTTTACAGAATTTATTCCACTTAGAGTATACACCCTGTATATTTTTGTGCTTTTATTCACTATAAAATTGTGTATGTGTAAATTCCTTGCCTATCTTTTTGTCCTTGTCTAAGTATAGTTAAGCTGCATTGCAGTTATCGTGTTGTTACTTGTTTAATTTTACTGTTTCTTGTATTTCTTATGTACCTTAACACGCATTATTATTTTCTTATTTACTTTAATGTTAACTTGAAGACCGGCATAGTTGGTTGTATAAGTGCCACATGTTTGATATTACAATTTGAATTCTGATTTATTTATGACTCAATTGTGAGTGTGATTTCACTGTTATAATTTTGTACGCACTTTAACCTGATTTAATGGTGTTTTGTTACATATTGAAAGTTTTCTGTTTCTTTTTGTTCTTTGATTTATTAGTATACTTGTGCAATCACTCATTTATTACTAAATTGAGTTTTCTTGAATGTTCTTTCCCAGTTTCGCAAATTAAGTGGTTGAACCATCTTTGCGCAAAGCTCGATAATTCTGATTTGAGTAGATTCATTGTTTATATGTCCCACTATGATGCAACAGTTAACCTCATCCAATCCTATCTCTTTCACATAACACGGCGTAGCTTACCACTACACGGCCAATTCTTTTAATCATGTTTGATTTTTGTGAGTAATTCAATATCAGACTTGTAAATAAATTCTAATGTTCTAATTATTGCCATGAAAATCAATGCAAGACAAGCAAATAATTTGACCAAGAGAAGCATTATTTTCAGTAAATTCAAGATACATACCGTAGTGATTTTTTTCTTGAATTTGCATTTGTAACGTTATTTTAACGCATCATGTATATGTAGTAGTTTGATAACGTATGTAACGTATTTTGGATGCAAATGAAATGAGTGCATGAAAAAAAACTTTTCTTTGTCTATGTGAATGTAAGTTGGTGTAAATGATACGCCACGGGAATTTAATGAAGCATTAGTTATTATATGAAAGAATATTGGAATGTTGTAGAAATATTTTCATGTTGAAAGTATTAATTTTGGTTGAGAAATAATGTATTCTGACAATTTTTACTGGGACGACACTGGTAAGAGACTACTGGTTTTGCTACTGTGTATTATGGAATTTGGACTAAAAAATTGGTTGTAGACGTATAAGTGAGTGAGTTTATTATATACTGATATATTAACGTGCAGTAAGGAATATCGATGCACATTTTTGTTTATAGAAATTTTTGTAATATTGTGCACTAGGAAAAGTTAATGCATGTTCAACAATGAAGTTAGAATGTGAGGTAGTTCCCTAAATTGTGCTTAATTGCACAAAATTTTGCATAAAAAGTTGAGTTACGATCTGGAGAATGTACAGAGTAAATGTTATTGCAATTAATGGTTTTTTGGGAGAGTTTTCAGTGAATTTAAAAGTAAATTCAAGATAGCTACATTTATTTCGCATCGTTTACGTCTCGTTCCACTTGCATAGATTCAGCACGGCAAAGAAACGCATGAAATCTCGTTTGTAATAAGTGAATTTTGATATTAGCGCGAAGATTTTGGTAATATGGCAGGCAGAAGGTATATAAGCGAGAGCCCAATCGAAGGGATAGCGTGTTCAGATAGTTCGAGTAGAGCTTAAATAAGGGTCGCACGCGTTGCTTTTAAGGGACCATTAGAATGGCCAATGTGGTTTTCTTTATGAAAAAAAAGGGGATACATCATATATAGACATTCATAAATAAATAGCTTATCGTGAGTTCAAGAAATTTAAAAAGTGCCAAAGCAGATTTGAAAATAACCCAGTAAATATTTTGTTGATAGTATTCAGTAGTACAGTGTGCGATGATAACAATATATAGAAAGCCTAAAGTAACCCTTTAAGTAACCGAACTAAAAGTTTGTAAATTTAGTTAAGAACTTGGTGATCAACATTGACATTGAAGGAAGCACATGTAATATGTGTACAATCGGTAGTAATACCAAATTTATTGTACAAAGCAAATAAGAATTTTAATATATTTATGTGGAAATAAATATTCTTTAGTGTGTTAAACGTTTACGTTGAAGGGCAAACATTAGAGCATAATGCGATGTTATGTTAAATCAAGGAGACCATGAAGATATGCGAGTGAACGATAGACACTGCGTTCGCGAGTATTACAGCCGAATGCATTAACGGATACGGCTGTCTTCTCTGTGTTATGCATAGTGCATTTGAAAATTTTAAAAGGATTATTAAAAGCAGACCATATGGACTACATTATACCTACGGATAAAAGATTAATTAACGTAATGTGTAAGAATTAGTTTTAGACCTTGTTTGACAGATACAAGTACGATTATCTTTTGGGTTCATTTTTGCTTGTTGCGTTAATCATTGTTCATTGTGAGTAAAAGGGATAATCGAGCTTTATCTATTTTTAATGTGTTTAGTATTAAGAATTTGGGGGAATGTTTAATCTTTGTGGAGGTTTCTGTAACCACGTGTGGGTACAATTGCAAATCTGTCAATATATACTTATCCAGTATTTAATTTTACTTTGTTGTTTATCTGTGTCAGCTGAGAGAAAATTTTTAGAACCTATCAATTTACCTAATGGGTTACATCTTTTGATAATTGAAATTAATCTTTGCTTATTTTGAGTTTAATGATCGATTTGAAATTGCGTAAAGTGCCAAATCGATTACAAAAACTACTTTGGATTATTTTATAGTCAATCAGTATAAATATAGTATAGTATAAATTACAGATTTGAAGTATTAAAATTCAAACCTATTGATGAATGTCAAAATATGGTTTTTAAAGATAAAGTATTAATGAAATATAATGATATTATTTATGATGAAAGCACTGATCGTTCTATTTTTAAATCACTCAGTAACAAACAAATATTTTGTTGAGATAACAATCATTAAGCCGACTTATTTTATTTAGATTCTTTTCTAAATTGGATATTGTTTATTTAATTCAAAGCTTTATAGCAGTTAGAAATATAAATTTATAGGTATACGAGGGATACTTAAAAAATATTCAAATTAACGTTTTATTATTTGGAATTTTCATGTGTACATGTGTTCAATAATTTTACGACGACCCGTGTATTTCAAAATTTTCGTAAGCTTTTAGATCAAGTTATTTTGAAGTGTGATTGAACTTGAGTGGTGAATGGTTTTACTGTGTAGGATGCAATCCCGTCTTCCACAGCCAGATAGGATTAATTTAACATCCCGCCTAAGACTATTTATTTTAGCAAAATTTAAGACGCCTAGAGACAATTTTTCCCAGACTGAGCATTGTGAGTTGTAGATGTATGGAAAGTGTAAGGTGTTTGGAACTACTTTTCAATCATTTTACTCCTTATATTCGCTTACTTCGGTAAGCCTGCACGACGCCTAGTGCGGTTTGGACGTGTAACACATTATTGCGAATTGTACTTTCAAGGACAGGGTACCTTGGAGCACTAGATGGTGAATTGAGGTCAAAAACTTTATTTATCCAGCAATTTCGTTGGGATTCGATGGAGAAGGTCAATCTTTTATTGTTTTAACACGTTGGTCGTTATAAAACTTTATTTATAGGTATAACAATTTCCTCGGGAAAACGATCAAACACATTCATTTTGTTGTTTTGTTGTCATCATAGGTATCAGTCACGTTCATTACCTTATTTATTAATAAAGATATTTGCAAAACGATAAATCGGCATTGCATTTAGGCAACAGTTGAGTTTAACTAGCTTAACTAAACTTTAGGATGAAATAAAATTTTTCAGTTGCCTGTAATTAATTTTAGCAACTGAAAATCCGCAAGACTGGAACTACAGTTGTCGGGTTTTAAGCGTATTTTTTAAATGTTATGGTGTAATGACTGCTTTCGCTGTTTTGGTATACTAACTCTATAAGTCTTGATCTATTTGTCTCAATTACGGTTGTTGATGCTTACAAATATTCTATCAGTTAATGTGGCACAATCAATGTACTAAAAGGAGCAACTAGTTTAAAGAGAATAATCGATTTAAACTGTAGCATTAGTAGATGATCGAAAATTTGTACGTTTTGCAAGTGAATTTATTTGTTATTTGTAAATAATATGTGTATATGATGTCATCCAGAACAGTCAATCACACCATGCGTTTATAAAAACAATTATTTCTGTGAAAGTTTATTAAACGTTTTATAAACAATTGCCATTGTTTTATTCTTTTATGCATTCATATATATATATATATATATATATATATTTATAACTGTCGTTAAGATATAATAAAAAAAGAAACAATTAATTTTTAAATCTATTTTTTCTATTTGTATCAGGAGCATGAGAGGTTAGTCACTATGTTCCAAGTTATTTATTACAATTATGTATTAAATTATACTTCGGGTGAGCGCTATAAGTGTCAAATATTTGACTTAAAAGTTAAATTAACCATATCTAAAGTACCTTATATGCGTGAACTGTATCTGCTTTTGATAATTTTGCGCATCACCTTTCGGGGTTAAAGGTAAAAAATAAAACATGGAAGCTAAGATTTATGGCTTAACAAGTAAGTAGTTGACTGTAACAGCGTTTCCTATAAATTTCTTCAATTTACCAGTTGAACATATGTTCTTTATATAAAAATTAGTGTTAGCAAATATTTGAAATATTAATGCCAACAAGAAAATGGTAATGAAACGAATAAGCCTACTATAATGATAGGATTTTAAACAGCCTGCTATTGAATATTATGTTAATTGTGATTAACTACATTTTTAATAGATTCAAAATTATTAAATCTATTTGAAAATGACATTTCAGAACGTTCCCTTTCTGTGGACCAAAGCTAACGATGAAAAATGAAAAAAAAAAAATTTAACAACATTCAATCACTTTATAAGTTGTAAAACGCTTTGTATGAAAGTTTTCCAATTATTTACAACTAGAAGCCTAGATATACCAAATATAATATAATAAATTAATATTAGTCAAGTTGCTTTGGTATGTGTGAATCTTTGCGATATTGCAGGCTCTCATTTCATTAATATAAGTAATTTGATTGTAATCTCATTATATTTAGAATTTACATCAGTTCTACATAGATAAAGACAAAATTTACATCGAATGGGGCGGGGCTTAAATCTCGATAGCGCAGTTGGTAAGCGCGGTACTCTAGCAAAGTACAGGTCGTAGGTTCAAATCCTACTCGAGGTAAACTTTTTATTTATGTATTTAATAAAATTAATAAAAAATTTTAATTACATATTTACCTTTGAATTTATTCGTTCATAACAAAACTTATAATAAAATAAATTAAAGGTTTAATAAAAATTTTCGGAACTACTACAATTGTATAATACATTGAAAACAGGATGTTTACATTTCATTCTAATTTTAACTAAGTGTGCTAAATATTTACAATGCTGTAATGCTGTATTTATTTAGTAAAGCACTTGCTTCAAGGTCTAGATAAAATACCGAAATAACCTAGAGACACCGAAAATCAAAATTAATTTGCAACATTCTGCCTGATGTTAATTAAAGAATACCAAAAGCTATTTAGGCGCAGTTTTTCTTCTAGTTATTTGGTTGTTTACCTAATTTAATAGCTTCCCGTTTTAATAGGTTTGCTATTATGAAAGTTCCATATTACGAAACTGAAACTAATGACTTGCACTATTTAAAACTTGTTGAGCCGGTGCAAATCGCTCTGGCTGACTCAATCTAAAAATCTCATAGATTTTTACGTCTAGTACGTTTCGTAGTTCCTTCCAATGTATACTTTTCCACAGGAAAAGGAAAAGACCACGTATTTCATTCCCATGTTGCGCCGTAATCTATTTTGCAAGCGTATCGATCTTGTTTACGTAATTACTAAACGGACTGAAACTTTATATCAGAAATAATTATCACATTATGGGGCGCTTTCAATTCGGTGACACTCTGCACTTTAGTAAGTTGCCGTGGCGGCGTGGGGGTTGAAGTTTGTGTAAAATTACGAAATTGTATCGATTAGTAGCTTTGGGATGTCAGCTCCGTTGTGCTTTCTAATTGATACTGTAGGGCGGCGGAATTTAGGCGGGCGGCGGAATTTACTGGCCTTAACGTTCTCCACAGGTGTTTGTGTAGGTGTTGTCAATAAAACCTACATGTAGGTGAAGGCGAATCTAAGCGAGAGCTGGCCAAGGTGTACAGGAGTATTCGAGAAGAAATTGAATACGGAATCTCCTCTCTGTAAAAAAGGAAAAGAAAAAGGCCACACATTTCATTCCGAGCTCATTTAGCCACAATCATGGATTCCCAGCATATATACATACATTATGTGTATGTGTATGGTGTGACTAAGGATGGGTGTGGTCAGGATAGGATCGGAAGGAACGGAGTTAGGGTTGTGAGGGGAAAAATACTACCCCAACATTCGCCTAAGTAGCCGCACACAGTGTGCATATACGCAGTGACCATACCGCTACATGTGTATGAGGAAAACCCCCTGAAAAAACCTCATACAAGGTAGAGGGTAATGGAAATCGAACCCATTACCTCCCGAATGCTAAGCAGGTCGTGTCACCACTACGCTACACCTCGGTACTATTGTAACAACCTTTTTTTGTGGTTGTATTAAAAAGTACATTAATTTAAGAATCGTTCATCTATTTGGCATAATATTAGAAAAGTTTTTAATTATTAATGTGTAGAATTGAAAACTGGCAATTTAATTGGCATTTCCTAGAACAAATCTTTTGGGTGTAATATTACATAAATAGTTTTAGTTCCCTTTCTTAAAAAAATTGGATTTATATTAATGTATCCGCGCAAGCGTTAAGATTTTTTAGGGAAATACACTTGAGTTATTCTGAAAGCTTTTCTTAATTCACTTAATACTGAATGTTAACCGCAATAAGTATGATTTTTACTTAATTTTTTTATATTTTGGTGCCATCAGAATTTTGGTGGTAAGTTATTTTTTTCCCATTATATTTTAAAACTAAAGCCTTTGCTTTTTTAGGCACCTTTCACTTCCTTTTTTTCACCTTTCACTTCCTTTTTTTCACCTTTCACCTCCTTTTTTTTACCTTTTACTTACTTTTTAAGTACTTATTTTTCAAGTATGCACCTTCTTAATCATTTAATTTGTATATTTTAAATGGCAAGTTTTACATGAGATACCTTTACAACGCAAGTTCTACATTCTTTTACAAATAAATTTGGCGAATAAACTTCAAGGAAATTCCATATTTTAATGATAACTAAGCAAGACATTGACATCACCATATGAACCATTCTGTTTCATAGTAACTGTAAAACTGTATATAACAGTTAAAAGGTAAAGTTTTTTTATAATTTAGTATAGTTCACGACTTTTGAATTTTTTCTCATTTTCAAACATTTATTAAATAAACTTATGTAACTTGTTATTTTAATTTCATTAGTGTTTTTTTTATTATACTGTTTTAATATACTTTGACGCCTTTTAATAATTGTTTATATACTTTGGCTTAAGTTAAAGCATTATACTATTCCACAAGAACAAAACAATTTATATAGGTACTTCGGAATCTACAAGTGGTGAATTCAAAGCATCTGTAGCCTATAGTCTTTACAGACACGTCTAGCAGGTTTAAAAGGAGAACATTAATTGTTAACAACTACCTGAAAGTTCCACTTACAATAACCAGTTTTACCAATTAATTTATGGCGATTAGGACATATAATACGAACACAACACCGTACCAATGTACTAAAGAAATCACGCGTTTTCTACTTAATAGGATAAAAAGTGGTATTCAATAACATAATAACAACAATCTATCTATATGGCGGGTTAAAAATTGAATATAACTGCATCTACCGTTATTAAAGATGGTGTTTACTAATCAAGGCAATGAACCACTTCCTATTCCAATGAAAATAGATCATAAAACCAGATTTCCTATATGACGATGTTAAATAGGGCCTAATGATATAAAATCGTATAATTTAATGCATGACTTGGTAATTGTTAATATAATCTGTACTTGTGCTTAGATATTTTTCGACTCTGTAAGCGGCATAGTTTTAAAACAGATTCAGAGATTCGCTTTATTTAAAATTATTAGTTATATATTCTAAAGTTATTTGACTATAAAATATACAACTATCTGCTGAACTTATGTATTGTGTTACTTGTTTACAATCCTACAAGTATTGTATCTACATACACTTTGTTAATAGACTTTCCAATTTTGGTAAAACATCTGTATTTCCGTTGTATAACACTTGTACTGAGTCTACACGTTATATTTACTAAAGAAATCCGCTCTCAACTGTGGATAAAATATCAATTAGGTGAAGTCTGAATCCGGTGAATTAAATTTTGTTTAACCCTGCATTGTTTGCCCCATGAGCAAATCCCTCACATGTTTCGTGCTGCTGTTTTTCCGAGAATTATTTCGCAGCGGTAATCGTTCAGGAATGCCTTGCGTAGGCTGTTTAGAGTGTGGGGGTGTGATTAGTGCTATGTGCATTAGTCACTGTTTGCTTTGTAACCAGCTGATGCGCAACAGTGCCAGTGGCGTGAACGAGCTCTTCATTATGCAGGCTACGGCGTTTGACATTTGCCTAGTGTATTCGGACTGTTACAGACTGCCAATTTCTTGATTTACTTATAGTAAGTACAGTTAGTTTTTTTTGATAATATTAATTTTGTTAATTGTTTGTGTCATATTACTTATTATGTTTATTCTATTATAAATATTTACAACAATTTACTTATAGTAATACTTTAGGTGGAATGGGTCCTCGTGAAGAGTAGAAGCTGTTGCATTCGTTCAGTGAAATAGACAGTGAAAGTGAGGACAATGTTGCAGTACTAGAAGATAGTGGTAGTGAAATAGATGTAGTTGAGAATCAGTGTGAAACCAGCGATACAGACAAATCTGCCGTTGACACAGATATAACAGAAATAAAAGCTCTGTTTGGCCTTTTGTATATTACGGGAAGGTGGAAAGCTTCCCACATCAACGTAGATGATTTGTGGGATGTAAGTCGTGGGCCCCAGATTTTTCGCGCTGTTATGTCCAAAAATCATTTACGATTATTACTGAGAGCACTCCGCTTTGACAATATTGACACGCGACTTGATCGAAGGGAAATTGGTAAGCTTGCTGTAGTCAGGGAGATTTTTTAAATTTTTGCTCAAAACTGTGTTAATAACTGTGAGCTGGGACCAGTGACAACTATTGATGAGATGCTAGAAGTTTTTCGTGGAAAATGCAGTTTTCGACAATATATCCCCAGAAAGCCAGCCAAGTATGGTATAAAAATTTACTCTCTCGTCGACTCAAAGAATGGGTACACCAGTAAAATGGAGCTTGATGTTGGTAAGTAACCTGAAGGGCCTTATAAATAAGAAAGCGCCTCCTCCGATGTAGTGAAAAGATTGATCGAAACTATAGTTAAAGCTTGGCGAAACGTTACGTGTGACCACTTTTTCGTTTCAATTCCGTTAAAGGAATTTCAAACCCCATTGGTCGATGCCTTGCGAAAAAACAAACACAAAATTTCCCCATTGTTTCGAGAAACTAGAAATAGGCCAATGCACAGCACTGTTTTTGGTTACGGCAAAGAATGCTTGCTGGTCTTATACGTTCCTAGAAAAATCCACAATGAACGATGAAGGCCTAAAAGCTAATCGTCGGGTATTTAATATAAGCCAGACGTCATTATGTTTTATAATGCTACCATGGTGTGCCAGATAAATTAATTTATATTCTTTATCGCGAGTAAGCTGCAGATGGCCACTTACAATATTTTATACACTAATGAATATTACCGGCATTAACAGCAATGTAATTTATTTTGAAAACACTCGCAACAAAATAGCACGTTGCAAATTTTTGAAAACATTAGTATTTGAGCTTACTAGAGCATATCGCGAAGAAAGGGTTGTAATTACGACGCTGCCACTACCATTCCGAAGTCAAATGATAGAACAGCTAGGCAGTGACGAAAAAACTACCTCCGCCCTTAATGTGCACTAAGCTGGTTTTTGGAGTTTTTCTCAGAAACCATTGACCGCACAATTTTATACTTATTAAAAATGTTCCTTATAAAATTCTGTACAAAAAAGGTTCTTTTACATATTTCATTTTAACCAATGTATTTCGAGCAATGAGCGATCGAAATCAGCAGTCGCTTTAGCGTATATTAAATATCCTAATTTTTGTTCATCTGAACTTACAATTTAAAAATGATTTTTGAATTTAATGATTACAAACACGTTTACATGTTAAAATTGCGATAAAAAAGTATCATATTATATACCCAAAATTTTGAAAGGTATCTTAAAATAAACTATTTTTTTTATAAGTCACATTGAGAGATTAACAGCTAGTTGGCAACACTGGCAGTGACGCCGCTTTATCGCCATCGGATATGCATGGTGTCATTGATGACGTGTGACGGTTTTTGTTTGGTGTTTAATTTATGTGTTATTAGTTAGTGTAATTTAAACCAAGACAGATAATATTAGAACCTAAAGGACCAGTAACAATTGTGCATTTAATAACAATGTCGTTGTAAAAATCATAAGTGGACGTATTATGGCGTCAACAAGTCGTTGTGTGATTTGTGAAAAATGCTATTTGAGGGGGAGGGAGTATATTAAAGACCGGAATATTGAGAATTTACTGAGGGAAAAGAAATTAATGGAGCAAACAGGTAAGCAAATTCTGCGGTCGCATGAATTGTTTGGTTTTAAAACTACTTGTTTGATGTGTGCTGAGAGCTGTGATGTAATGAGGGAAAAGAAAAAACCTATAAATATACGTCGAAAAATGTTTGAAATTCGTACTTTAACCGCCAAAGACATCTTACATCGAAAAGCCGCGTTAAGAAATGGCGATCAGGGTCAGACAGTTAACTCCTGTCCAAAAAGCTATATGTTTGATAGCAGAGGAGGCTCGTTATCATCGGAAGTGCTATGCCAAATTTGCGTCGAATACGCCTACAACTAAAAAAAGGGGACGTTCGGAAGATGAATGCTTAACTTCTGCGTTCGAAAAATTGCTTAGCTTCATTGAAAATTCAGACGAATGCCGATTTCCGTTGCTTGACTTAATTAAGATAGCTGAGGAACATTTACTATCGCGCAGATCAGTGTCCATGGCGATACTACGAAATAAACTATTTGAAGAATTCGGCTATGCAGTTGTTTTCTCAACAATGAGAACAAAACCGACAGTTGCTTGTTTCCGTGGATCTGCGCATAAACTTGTAAATAATTGGAACACCCATCGTTTGAGTGATGAAAAAGAGGACCGGATGAGGATTGTTAAACAGCCACTATAGTTTGTCAGGATATTAGAACAAGGGTATACGATACTACTCAATGTCCGTAAATAATGAATATTTTAGAAAACTAGGTTCGCAACATATTGTGGGTTTCTGTTCGAGCTACCGAGACATTGCTTTATTCGAGACCTCGCCTGTGCAGTCCTGCAATCCAGTTATAGACAAAGGCGCCTTTTTGCAATTTACTTTTGACAACACCGATTTTAATAACAGATCAATCACTGGAAAGGGAATTTTTCCCGTATACAGCAGTAACTGATAAGAAAGTTCCAAGGTTAACAGTAGTTCCGGTATCAACAGGTATTGCAAATGCTCGAAGAAAACAAATGCAGTCTTTTCAGAGAGATAGTCAAGACGGCCTTGCAAAAGAAACTTTAAAAGATGTATCTACCTTCTTTTCCTGCATGGCAAGGATTGATGGCTGAAATTACTTCTGCTTTGCCTTATGTAAAGTCAAGGGTTCTCGCACTTCCTTTTGTAAACCACCCCCCAACCCAATTAAGTACTATACTGCCCGTTTTGACCTATGCAGCAGAGGAAAGCATAAAAAGTGGATCGTAACTTTTGACCAACGATTGTATATGAAAGCAAAGGACATCGTGCTACAAAATAACGGTGAACACGGAATATTTTAAAATTTCATCGTCAAATTGGGAGGATTAATGTCGTTCTTGGGATCAATCGGATTTCTTATGGCTGACAGTGGACTCGCAGAATTATAGTCAACTGTTAACGCTTCTGCATCTATTTCCCGTATGCTTTCGAGCCATGCATATGCAAGAGCGACTCGAGCTCATTGTCTTACTTTTTGCGCTATTTCCATGCTAATAGTCGAAGAAATTGAAATTCCACAGGAAGACAAAAACTATATCTAATCTTTACTCGCTAGCATTGGAAAAAATAACACGGTATCTTTCGATAGCTTAGTAAATGATGACACCCTTACAAAAATTAGAATAAAGTTTTCAGAAATAATAAATCAGTTACGAGAAAATGGGAAAAATGCAAAATTCTGTTTGTAGTATTTAGAATTAGTGACTATTGTAATCAATTTTATTCAAGCGGGACGCACGGGGAATTGAGAACTTCATTTACGTTGCGGTAGAGCAATGTTTCCAATTTTTCATGCGACTGGTCATTTTCCATATGTGAAGTCGTGTCAGATTTATCTTCAGGAAATGGATTGCCCTGATCGAAAGATGACTAATGAGGAATATGTGCAATTTACGATTCGACGTTCAGAAAAACATTGGTCCGGAATTTAGTCAGATATGACCATTGAGCAAACGCTCATGAGAGGCATGAAAAGTATTGGTAGTCTGACTCACGGAAGAGGTTTTTCAGAAAGTGTTCTAAATAAATGGATTCTTGGAATTCAATCTACTCACCATGTATGCAAAGCTCTGGAAACATATTCCAATATCACACCAGTCACCACAGATCAGTGTGTAGAAATGCGAGACTCAAGAATACAGACAGGTGAACAAGATTGTCAAAACTGGACCAGTGGCTCCGAGAAGACTCTCCGTTCACTACGACAAACAATTTTTGTTTCACTATCTACTGGATTTGTTCCCGAGGAGAAAACCAATTGCTATGAAGCGAAAACTGTTGGAGAGAAATTTCTGCATGCTATCGAAGGCAGTTTTTATTTGGAACACTTAAATTGAAGCGTTCGAACATAGTAAAGACTATGCTTCATCAACTGGAAAAATTACAGTTGTTAATGACGGTATTGAAGCTGATTTCACTAAGCTTTTCCAACGAATAATATGAACTGTCCATTCTCCAACGGATTTGCGTTCTTGCTTCGAGTATGAACCCGCTTCTGTATCTTTATCTTTATTTGACAAGAATAGAATGATAAGAAAGACGAAAAAATCATCATTTTATGTTATCTTTAACACAGTTACCTTAGGAGATGTTTATGCTGCATATACCAACTTTATTCAAAAGCGCTATGGTCAACAAGTTACTAAGCGGTATTCGACTGCTACTACGAAAATAGTACAAGCACAAAATGTATCGAACGTGAAAAGCGATTACTTAAACGTACGAGTCGTGAGACCGTTTTCGATAACAATACCTTATTGGCCGAAGAACAAAGTAAATTTCTAAGCAAACCAAAATATTACACAAAAACATGCTTTTGCTTATATTTTGTAATATTACGTCAGCTGTTGTGTGTATACTTTGAACGTTAAATCACTTTTAAGGACTGTAAATCGGAAGGCGACCTGTGTTCGTTTCTACCCCTTCCTTCAATCGGTTATTTCTCGAAATACATTGAATGAATTTTGTAGAAAATTTTATGAAGAACATTTTCAATGAGTATATAATTTTTTGTTCGACCAATGGTTTCTGAGTAAAATGGCAAAAACCAACTTAGTGCGCATTAAGGGTGGATTTTTGGTGTGAAGCTCACACTTCTAACGTGGGAACTTTTTTAATTTTGAAGACTCGCCGTTTGGTGCGTATAATCTCCAAATGGCAAAACTTCATAATTTTTTTTTCTATTCGGCTATTATTGGTCTAATATAAATTTACGATAACACGATACTGTTAGTACGTCGTCTGGAGCATAGCTTGGCTGGTGACTGGTCTACTTGCCATTTAGTAATTAACAAAACTAGTATGATTTCCTCCGGCCTATGAGTATCAAATTGCGAATGTGATAAATGAAAGGCAGCTTAATATTCTGTCATAAAGCTCAAAGGAAAGGAAGTTGATACGATGACTATGTCCAGGAGTTGAAACGGAAAGGTATGCTGTAAAAGAAGTTGGAGTTATTGTAAGTAAAAGAATAAAAGATGTGTTAAACAGTATAAATTGCCCCCCCCCCGTGTAATACGGATTAGAGTGAATGTGGAACTTCAAAACATCATTTATATTGCTTACGTCCCGGTAAATGGCAAGTATGTTACAATTTCTGGAACGATGTGGAGAATGTATTTAATGCACCTATGTAAACCAAATAAAATAGTGATTTTACCCGGAGAGTTAAATGTATGGGTTTGTGTACAAAAAGAATATACGGAACACGTTCTAGATAAGTTTGAAGATTGAAAGTAAATCAGAATGGCAATCGGCTAGTTTGGAAAGAAAACTTTATAATTAATACATAATTTAAACATAAGTGTTCTAATGGTAGAGAAATCTGGTTAAGGAAACAAAAGTAATACGTGGTTCGAAGTGTATATCATATCATTATTAGAAGGTGGCTCTCCAGCACTTGTAGATTTAGAGAAAGCGTATAATCAAGTGGATAGGGGAAGCTCTGGGACATTTTTAAGTAAGTATATGGAATAAAACCAGTATATGATGGTAGCCCGACATCTGTTAAAGTAAGAGGCAGCTTGAGTAAGTACTTTAAAGTAGAGCAAGGGGTTAAATAAGGCTGCGTAATGTCACCGTGGAATTCAATTAGTCTCCTGATATTACAATACTACAAGTCAAAGCAAAAAAATAACAAACAACATCACAACAATAAATGTGATAATACTCAGTAACAAATACGGAAAAAAAAACAACAAAAAATAGCAAACATTAGTATTCATTATTTTTTGTAAGGCTTGTTAGTAAATAAGATGCACTCCGTATAATTACAGTCTGTTATGTGATCATGTTGTTCGCTACCTTTTTGCTTTAAAAATTAAGGTTTCTCCATTACATAACATTTTTCGACCATGCTAAACCTAATGTTTAGAATTAGATTTTTTTCAATATTAAACAAATACTTGGAATCAGTTTTTCAGTTAAAATATGTGGGATGACAGAAATTTCCTAGTGCGACCGACTTTGTGCCTGCAAAAATAAAAAAGTTATGAATAGGGCCAACTTGGTTAGAAACAGATCATATAGGTGGTTGCGCGATTAAATAGCGCTAGACGTCGCCAAACATAGGGGGGTTTTCAGTAAGTCGTAAGTAGCTGAAGAATACTTCAAGAAAACTTAAACTTACCATACTAGAAAATTCAGAGTTTGGTATTAAACGTCCAAAGGCGCCACTGAAATTGGTATTTATGGGTAGGTCTTCATGAGTTATACAGTACAAGCCTGCATAACAGCGAAAAACAAGGTAATGACCCACTCCGTAGATAACTAACTCAACCGTAATCATAACATTTCCAAAATTACTTGAATATTATGTTAAATTTCACTCATTAACTTTAATTGATTCAGATGACATCAGTACCAACTGAATACATTATTAGGCTATAGTACTGGATTCTTGTAACACAACCCTTACACAATATTCTGCAATATTGATCATTAAGTCTGAATACGGACTTCAAATTAAATTTTCGAGCACTGTTATAAATTTGCTTGTAATAGTGACTTTAACCATATCCGATAGTTTAATAGTATATTACGTAACAAGAGTTGTAAGTAGACCATTACGCACGAAGTAAATTTGACGAGTGCGTAATGGGTTTACAACTCGTGTTACGTACTATAGTTTTTTACGCCCACCTCACCCTATTCTCCATTAAATAAAACTTGGAGCTAAGTACTTAAATTTTATTATAATAATTATTTATAACAATGGAGCAGTTATTGTATGTGGTTTGACCTTGAGAATTACTGGCAGGTAGTGAATGACTTTCTGTAATAGTTGCGCTACTGAACGTTTTTAATTTAGAAGAACAAGAAGGCTGACACTCGTTAATTGATTCTGATATTAGTGTTATCATTTTTATTTTTTAGGGAGCCATTTACATAGCCCTCCGCTACTGCAGAAGATTGCAAACCACCAAGTCTCTTTAAAAGATAACAAATCACCTTCTGAATCCACTAATATGGTGGCTGACGATCTTCTAAAACAGTGGCCGGTGTATTGTTTTGGTTCCGGAAATTGAAGACATGCTGCAACTTTACGTGGTATACTACCGATTGTGTTAATCCCTACAACCTGCCTTATACATATCCCATTTCTATACTTAAAAAATAAAGGAAGTTCCATCCCAGGACGACGCAAATTCATGTACTTTTTACATGTAGAATAAAACGTTTCCGGCGCTACAAATGAACGCTTAGTTTTAGTTTTTGAATCTGGGATGGCAATTATTAACGATTTTCCCGTGTCCTCAATGTGCTGTATTCTTATGTTTTTAAGTTCTTGCTTTCGACCGGCTCCGCTTAAACCAATTATGAGGATAACCTGAAAAATAAAATAGGTGGCAAAAACTTTAACGTGTTACAGTTGAAACTGCACATTTTTGTCTATTTGTTGATGATTGATTACCTGTATCAGAATTTCTCTTGAGAACAGAATTTTCGATTTTGCGGTTGCTCAAGGTTAAGGCTTACGAGACATCCCTTTGTTTGTATTTATGATTAGGGTTGTACACCCAACTATTTTAATGATTTACCTTTGACAGCAAATATTGATTGTCTGGAGCTTCCTGGAGAAACTTATTAATCTGTTCAGTACCTAGTGAGGTTTTTTGATTTTTTACTTTTAAATCCATCCGACTTTCGCTTTAGTAGAGTGATTAATTTGGGATAATCTGCTATATCAATATTATTATTAATATTTAGTGTAGTTTTCAGCATCGAATATATTACCCAAAGTGAAGATGGCTTCATAGTTTTCGATAGTTCTTCAAAATAGGTTAGTAAAACATTCTCAGAAAACGATTTCACGCAGTGTTTTTGTCGCCAATCCATAAATTTATGGTACGTAATCTCGTATCTTTCTTTGGATTTTGCGGATAATAAATTATCTGTTGCAGTCTGAGATTTTTCGAGTATCTCCGGCGAAGTGCTTGTAATAATTTCATCACTAGACATACTCATTGAATTCAATCAGAAACTTCAGAACATGCAATACTTTTACTTATTTTTTATTGCAAAAAGTGACAATATATGGCATGACATTAGTTTTTACAATGTACTATATATATTACTACTCGATGTCGTAAAAAGTATTGTCTACATTTAGGGGCAACATCTTTTCAACTCAAAATTGTTTTTAAATAAAAATTATCGCTTTCTGTCTTTTACTGAATTAAATTTATGTAAATAGACCAGATACCATAGTACACAGATAATAATTAGACTGCATTAAATTTGAGATTGCTCATCAAAAAGTACGTGTATGTTATGAGATCAGATCGCACGCAAATCATGCATGTCATTGTAATAGGTACTATACAAGCAATCTTGATAGTGTGATATTTGTAGTTTACTGACATACGCGTAGAAAAACTAATTTATTAGTTTATAGACTTCAAACAAAAGCCAATAGATCGTAAGTACGTCAATTGGCTATTGATGATATCAATAGAATTTTTACACCTTTTTCATACTAAAATAATGCCCTATAAAACCTGCAATAACATATAATTTACAACTTAGACACAATATTGCAATCGTATTTGAAAAAGAGCTGCAATAAATTAATACTTCAATAACAAAAAAGAATAACTATTACGCTAGCAGGAGGCGTTCTCTATACCTCGAGGGCGGCGATTTTTAATGACGTCGGTCCTTTTTGTTGAAATGCACAACATTATGTTTGCTTTTACTGCTGTCGCATTAAATAACATAAAATCAATCACACGGAAGTTTACTTGCTCAATGTCCGCTTCAATGAACTTAAATAGCGGTACAAATACTCTAACAACAATCTTCAAATGTAAAGTATTTAAACTTTAATGTGACTTTGTTTATAATTCAACCTTTTACGTTACTGTCATTTATACAGCTTGATAAGTTACAGTTTCACTTTTACTAGCAACCTTGGATATAACAAGTACTTGCATTTAATTTTCTCAAACCCGACACACAAAAAGACTCAATGTAACTTTTTCTCTTTACTTAATATATTTTTTAATCCATCTTTATTATCGTACATCATAAAATTATGACATAGACATTGTCAAAAATGGAAACATAATTAAAAAATACATTACCTTAACACAATTGACGTTTATCATATAACATAAATATTAAAGACTAACAGTACAGTGTGTACAAATATACTCTTAGCAAGTAAAACGTTATAAATAGCCTTATTCTACGTGTTCACATAAAAATTGGAACGCAATATTAAATAATTTTTTACAAATATTTTAAATGTATTAACTGTTTTACTATTCCTAATATGTAAAGAGAGAACATGGTAAGTCTTAATGTAGTTGTAGTACGGACTACGTTCACACTTTGCCGTAGTGTGAGAAGGTACGTTCAGTATGTCACAGTTTCTTAGAAAAGTGAGAATCCTGTTAGTAATACAAATATATTGGTCATGTTAAAGGCCTCATATTTAAAAAAAGTCGTATACGCCGTTTTTGCGATGTGGGTACTCTATTTCTCCGAGGCTAATGTTGATTATATTTGAATGGGCCCCTTGGACGTCTAATATAATTGGTTGCTAGATAAACATGAATATATCCAATTAAGCATGGGTTCTCTAATTACCAGGTTTTGCAGTTTAGTGTAAGTAGTATCTAGGTGAATTGTATGAAATGCACGGCTTATGTCAAAGTACCAAATTTACTTTGATCGACTTCTTTGTAAACATGATCCAATAAATCAAAAATGACAGTTTCTTCCAAATAATTTAGAGAACATACTGAGAATCGAAATGGGACGGTAGCTTTCATCGGTGTTGGATCACCTCTTTCAACCATTACAACAAGGCGAGCAGTTTTTAAAGACTTTAGAAAGAGGCCACTAACAAGTGATTTATTATAAAGATGCACTAAAATCAAAGAGATCATCACTATTACATGTTTTAATATTTTTGTGTAAATGTTATATTCGCACTCAAAGAAGTATTTGACTACTTTTTTAGTGGAAGCGGTACACATGTATAACTATAAAAAACCGCAAATTGTGATACAAGCAAGGTATTGCGTACACGTGTACTATAGACTCAAATAATCATTTTGATCAGAAGTTTCTAAAACAATCTCTTAGGGAGGAAGTGGAGGCATCCATCTGGCCCCCTTCAAAATTGAGATGTATTTATTTACGAAATGTCAGTAAACCAGTTTCATTCTGTTCTAAAACATGGTGAAGGACGATCAGGTATTAAAACAAGTTAGTAGTAACCTTTATAAAGTCTAAACAATGAACCCCTAAAAGGGGGTACTAGCCCCTAATATTTTGAAATTTTTAGCGCAAAACATATGTTTAAGTTACTACATTTCCACACAATAAATTTGAAGCAAATTAAAAAAACTAAAACTTTTTGTGACGTTTGGGGCACCCTCTCTCACACCCACCCCTATCACCAAATTTACAATTCAGTGACGGGTTATACACAGATTCGCTTAACTTAATAGGTGTGATGAAAATAAAATCATGTGTGAAGGAATGTCCTTTGCCGACGTTGTCATATATATTAACAAAAAGCTTAATAGTAGCTCAATTTTTTTTTGCAAAGGGCGACCTAATGCGAATGTACAAATAACGTCTAGCTAGTATTTCCGAGCAAGAACTAAAAAAGAGCATGAGACAAGATTTAGGCAGAAAATACTTGCTCACTTTCCTAATTTAACAGCCAAAAAATGTCGTCGTGGGTAGACCTTAATGACGACTAATGCTAATTTGTTTTCTGTGCTGAATAAAGAAGATCAGGACGAGGAAGCTCTGGCATTTCAACACTTTGGCAAAAGACTGCGACGAGTAATTGCATAGTGTAAACTTTCTTTTAATGGTTCCTTTGACACAAATTGCATAGAGTTATGCTCCTCTTCTTGGCGCCGTAAACACTTTACTGTATGGAACAGCAACATGGGAAGACTGTCAGGCTACTAAACCTGCCCTGTCTATATGCCAGCTAATAATCTTGTCGTACCGTCAGGGAATCGAAACAATAAAAACGGAGAGCCTCCCTTACCGCTTTACATCGGGTTGTCTCTTTATGGAAAAGGCAGGGAGAAAATATTAATTGATGAGCTGCATCAAAAGGGTCTTTCTGGTTCTTCCAACGTGGTCATGAAGGTCACGTTCCAACTTTGTAAAGAACGTTCCAAGGAAGCTGGTATCGTCTGCCCATCAAATCTAAAACATGATTTATTCGCGATTTCAGCTATGGACAACATAGACTATAGTAGAAACGAATTCCATGGAACCAGTATTTCTATATTTCATCTTCCAGAAGAAAATTCTTTGTCCATCGACCAGAAATATACAACTTCATACACGGATGTGGAGCGCGCTGGAGATCGATTTGTGCCAGAACTTCCAGATTTTTATTCAAGTGTCCCCGAATGCGTTTCACCTTGCAAAGTTCCTCTTTCACATTGCTATGCAGATAATGTTAGAAATAAAATGATTATTTCAGGTATCGTATTACCTAAAAACCATGTCCCTTTAATTACATATTTTTGTTACTTTAGGTAACATTGAGAATATTTGGAAAAGGGAGACTGCATGGTTAACCCCTGTGCACGATACATTGGCTGAAGATAGAACTCAGGATACCCCGATAGTATCATGGGCTGCGTATTATGCCTGCTTAGGTACAAAAGCACTATTACCTACCAATAATGCAATTTTGCCACTGTTTCATGAAAAAGCAACTGATCCAAGCATGGTGAAACACGCAATGAACATCGTTAAAAATATAACTCAAAGACGTTATATGTATGGATCAGCAGCTTTATTGTATTTGCAAGCACATCCAATGGCAGTATCTAACAGAATTCGACGAAAGAGTTGTTTGTTGTTATGCTGGGGCCTTTTCACATTGAGAAATCTTTCTTGGCAGTGTTAGGTCAGTACCTTGAAAACAGTGGGTGGAATACTTTTATACGAAATTCCGGTGTAATTACCTCTGGATCGGCTGAAGGATTGTTAAAGAAATAATTGTATAAACAAAAAACTGCCTCTTATGCTGATTTCTTTTGCCTGTTTTGCAGGTTTCCAACATAATGAAAGCACGTGCTATACACCACGTTGCAGCATGCGGTCTTTATTCATTGCTTTTTGAAGCATATGAATTGGACGATCCAGATAGCGTTACTTTGGAACAGTGGGCTGTTTTAAGTACTGGTATACACTTTTAAGTTTAGAGATCCTGGAACTCTGTTTTGTACGGTTAATGAGTGATGCGAATTTCAAACTGTACAAAAAATCCATAGTAAAAATTATCCCTTGGTATTTTTTATTTGATCATCAAAACTACGCCCGGTGGCGTCCTGTTCACGTAGCGGACATGATCGATCTGAAAAGCAAAGTGCCATCGGTAAATGCTGAATTCGAATCAGGTAAGCAAAATAATAAAGTAAATAATTTGATTAATTATATTTTATTTTTGTTTTCCAGAAAAATTTGTGGTGTTCATAAATGATAAGTGATAACAAATTTTCTGCACTTGGTATCGATCATGTACATGAGCAAAATAACGCACGGATTAAGGGAAATGCGGTGCAATTAAACTGACTGGGAATCCATCTTCACTAAGACGATTTACCATCGGAAGACTAGAAGTGGATAGACTGTTGCACGAATTTCAGTACGCTCTTGACGAAGAATAACCATCTGTACACCATGAGCACTACGCTAGTTTTCAAAAGAAATGTCTTACCGATTGTGCTGCTGTCAAAGAAAGTTTTGTGCAGTGCGGTAACCCAGTCAAGAACTTATTAAGGTAAGTACGAGAATTGTACCAAGTAAGGTGTGCGTTGACAGACTTAATAATCTGGCTAAAGAGGGCAATAGTGCCTACACAAACTTTGTAAGGGAGCGGCTAGTTACGAACAAAACTCCTATTCACGATGTTATTAAAAACCCTAACGTCTTACGATCTTTGAAATCGGATATACAGTTATTTATGAGACCCTTTATTGTTAGCACAGCTCGCGACTTAGACTTAAGAGAATTTTTTAAATACGAGAATCAAAAATATCCACCTGCACTGTCACTGTACGGTGAAATTCGTCCTGGAAGTAAAGCGAATCTAATGAGCATTCTGGAGAAGCACACTACATTATCTGAACATCCAATGCAGTGCCAGGGACATGTAATGGATGGTACAGGACTAGTTCACCTATGTAAGTGCACTGTCATTTCCACAAACTGTTCTGAACAGTTAGGTCCTGTCCTAACAACAATTGCCAACAGCGTCGGTGCTCTGGGATCTTCACTGCAACATGAGTGTTTAAGCGACCACTCGTGATCGAAGGGGTGCTAGACTTTGCCATTCCTGAAAGAAGTAAGAAAATTTAACGCCTAATTTCACGCAGAAACAACTTTTTATCTTCCAAAAAACGGGAACGACTATTTAAAAAATTCATAAAATAAACAGGAACTGTCTCGTTTTCTCGATAGAAATCTTATAACTTTACTCAAACAATTTCTAACTGTTACAAATGTTGATAATAAAATTGTAGCGTCATCTGGATCTACTTCTAAGTTACAAGCGCTTGATATTTCCCAAATGGAGGAAGCTGACGGCAGAATACTTCTTCATGTGAAAGATAAGGTTGCTAACGGAATCGAGTCAGTTCTGATCTGCTGCTCCGACACAGACGTGGTTGTTGTTGGAGTATCTCTTTACCACGAGCTTCAAGGCCTCCCACGGATTAGTTGTGGATTTTGTTTGACAACGGATTAAAAAAGATACATTTCCGTTAACAACATCGCAAATAAACTTGGTAAAGAAAAAGCAGTTGCGCTGCGTGGTTTTCACAGGGCGTGACTTAACTTCCTTTTTGACATCAAAGGGTGAATACTCCTATCATTGTAAGAAAAATTGTTTTGATATGATGTGTTTTAGGTAGAGAAGTGCCTGGTCTGCTTGGAAAGGCCCAGAAATTACTTTAGCTTTTAAGTGTTTGTCCTACCACCCCAGCACGGATAATCTGACATAAAAGCTCTAGAAATGTTTACGATTGATAGGTACGATTCACGCAGCGAATTGGCCAATATTACCGAGGCCCGTCGTCATCTATTTGTAACTGGAGAGAAGTCTATCTCAGTGATTTCTCCTACCGCTGCTGGCCTTCTAGAGCATGTAAAACGTTCTAAGTGCCAAGCCGGAGAGGTATGGAGACGTGCACTGGAAGGTTCTGTACCTAGCCGACCACCCCCAGAACACTGGGGGTGGAAGAGACGGGAAGATGGTTTTCTTGAGCCAGTTTGGTCGCAGCTAGACTGCATATGGGCATCCGTTAAAAAGCTGGATAGGTGCGGTTGTCGATCTGGCTAACACAAATAGATACTGCTGTAAAAAATGCAATTTCTTGCAGCTCCGCCTGCAAAGTTTGCCACGGAGACTGAATTAATAAAATGTGTGTTTATAAATAAATAATTACACTCTTATTGTATTTTTTCTTTTATTAAGTAAAACTACCCGGTTCTGATCCATTTTGCACTTCATAAAAAAAGTCGATATAATACCACTTAAATTAGTTGAGGAAGCATGAGTGGGTGTATTAAGGGCCTCCCTGCCTCCGTAGCACCCCTAATTTAATTGGGTCATAACTGGCAAAAATATTATAACTACAAAAATATGTTTTTCCCTAAAAAAAAAATTAAATTAGGGAGTGAACTCCCCTAACCTGTTTTTAACTCCCTTTGGGACTACTAAAACTACTGTTAGTATCTGTTTGCCAACCAAAAGGCTTTGAAATAAGACAAAAGCACGATTGCTTACGATTTGTAAAGAAATGCATTTCAATTTTAAGTGAGAGCTAGTAATCCCCCTCCCCATTCCTCCCCTAAGAGCAATTTTCGTAGGAACTACGGGCCAAAATGATCATTTGGGTCTAAAATACACGAGCACCGAACGCTTTGCTTTTATCATAATTTGAGGTTTTTGTATAGCAAACCGCTTGCACTATTCGGAGAACTCGACCACTACATAAATATACAATATTCCAAAATAGCTATATTATTTTTTCACGAACGAGTCCTTAAACAGGCCGAACCTTTCGGTCTAATCCCTTCTAGATAGCGGAGCCAATCGAAAAATTATGTTCAGGGTACAAAGGCCACTCCAATGATAACTTTAAACCTGTTTAAACCTACATCAATATCTCCCAATATTAAAATTTTCGCAACTACGTTTACTTAATAATATTTATTTAATTATATAGACGAACATATTTGAAAGCTTTGGTGCATTCTTTATGGTTTATCAATTAATTGTATGGTAACTTAAATACAAAAATATTGAACAGTGACCTTAAAGTTGCAGTTACATTAGTGTATTATATTTCAAATTTAACTGAGGGTTGTGCATCTTACAAAAGAATCCATTTGTTGAGTTGATCGGCATATTTCCACAGTTTTTGCTTTTATAACGCAACGTTTCGGAAGCGAACCTTGTTTCCGTCATCACGCTTAGTCCTGAGAAGGACTGATTTCACACAGTTGTATTCTCGTCCTTTGCCAGTATCTGTATGTTATCCCACTGGATCGGTGGTCTTTGTTCCAGACATGTTCGGTGATTCTTGATCCTTCTCTTTCGACTTTGCGGATGTTGTTCTTGTGTACCTGAGTTATAAGTTTGAGTCATCTACAGTTCTTTACTATCTATGATCTGCTGCATTCGCATGGTAGGTTGTATACACAGTTCTTCGAATTATGGTCTTCATAGTGTGATTCGGTTTTGATTAGCATTACCCTAAGCGTTCTTGTCGATTTGTATATGCTGCATATTCTTCGCATTTTGCTGGAGGTACCTGTATATATGGTATTATCGCTGTGTATTTAGGTTCTTCTTTTTCGGTTACTCTTTCCCTGTTTAGGTTAGGTGTTACATCGGTTTAGGCATTTTCTTTAAGTGTTTTGGCAATATTTTCTTTTTCTATTTTTAGGTCCTCTTGTTTTGAGCATATTGTTTCAGCTCTACCCTACAAGCATCTTACCACTCCTAACTTCACGCTTTTGTGGTGACTGGAGTTGTAGTAGGTATCCTCCTGTATGGGTGGGTTTCCTGTATACACTTGTCGTGAGAGTGCTGTCATGTACAAGTACATACAGGTAGGGCGATTTTGGTTCCGACTCCAATTCCATTGTGAATTTTATGGTGGGTGCGCGGCTATTCATCAAGATTATGCTTGTCGTGTTGCCAAACTACGAAGATATCGTCCACATATCTAAGCCAAGTTCTTGGTTCTCCCGTGAATTCGGATATCGCTTGGTCTTCGAAGTCTTCCATGTATATATTGCTCACTATGGATGATAGTAGCCACCGCAAACTCTTGTTGGTAGAATCTGTACTATGTAGTTTAATGCATATTGTCAAGAGTTCCATTATTGTGTTTTCCGAGAGTTGCGTGCGTTCGTTTAACATTTCATTCTTTTCCAGCATGTCCATTATAGGTAGGCACATTGGTGAATAGGCTCACGATGTCGAAATTTACCAGTATTTCTTCGTGTTTAGGTTGGAAGTTTCTGATGGTTTCCATGAAATGTTGCGTATTTTTGACGATAGACTAGGTTTTTCCCGATAAGGGTGTAATGATGCCTAGCAGATGGTGTGCTAATGACTAAAAAACAAAGGAAATTCAGAAGAAGAAACTAGAAAAGATAATGAAGGAAAATAAAAAACCAACCTACATCAATCGCAAAAACACTAACTCAACTAATATGAGACCTTAGTTACAAAACACTTATAAAACAGAAAATTTACCATTCAACTAACTTTTACGAAAAAAAAGTCTAAAGCTCAATCTACAAGTGCTTTGAAGATACTAACCATTTCATAAACAACTTTACATTTAAGCATCGTAATATACGTTACATCAATGTTATGTACTTTGGATACGAACATGACAAAGGTATAAGAAAGTCATATGCTCGTGACATTCGATTTTTGGACGTCACAATGACGTAAAAATTGACACAGGTGTTTATTAAAAAAAAAAAAGATTATGACCATATTCCTTTCTTAGCAATTATAATTTAGTTCGCATAAAAAAAATAAAAAATCGTGATGTTCGCATTACAACGCTTGTTGTTCTAATTAAACCTGTTTTTCTAAGTGTAAATGATATTATAAATACCTGAAATCAAGAAAAACGTGACGTAATAGAAACAAATAAAAATAAGATTGATTCACTACCGTCATCAGTCGTCTTGATTAATGCTGTACGTATTGACGTTAACGTATTAAAACATGCATTCATTCCAGTTAAGTTCCAGAAACTGTACAAGTTAATATTAGCAATAGCTACAATACTATTTTTATGAATGCCTGAGCGTAGTTCATCAGTTGTATTAAATAGACATATTGAACGTCTATAATGTCGGAAACCCACACTGTCTTGGATCTAGCAAAAGGTGCAGTGTTATCGGTTTTACCATTATTTGTGTTTATATCTTTAAGAGCACACTAATGGAATCCCAGTATCAACGCTAACTACCCTTTTCTGGACTTAAGTTTGGACATGCAACAGTTTCAACATAAAAGTGCATAATCTTATGGCAGAGGCATGAAATTATAAATGAATGTTTTCTAACTCTTCGATAGGACGTATGCTGCCATAGGTAATTTAACTGCTTTTAAATTTTATAAAAAGGGAAAGTTATCGTTGGCATGAGACTACCCACTTTAACGATCACATCCCATTGTTATGTTCAAACGTTTTAAATGCTTCAGAGACAAAAATCTGTCTTTTGTGTCTTAATCTTATATACAAAATGACGATTACCCGTGATAAATCGTTCATATAAGTATTGAATAGTCTACTGTAACAGAAGCAGAATAAAAATAAAGTAAAATATGCTGTAGGGTGTCTATATTTCCTTTAGCCTAGTTATGGAAATATTTTAAATATCTCACAATTACCAAATTATATTAAATTAATATGTTGAATTTGAATGTAATTATATACCACCTCAACATTTTATACGTCACCATTGAACAAATTTTTTACATATCCTTCAACAATATATTAAAGCGGATGAAGGAAGTGACGATTATCATGTAATTTAGTACAATTACTAGGAAAATATGATCAAAAAAACTATTTATAAAAAAATAAAAAGATTTACCACTAAAAAGACTTCCCCCAACACAATTTACTCTTAAATGACCTCCGCTAAAACTTATAAATGAAATGCAAGCAGGTGAAATTGTTTAGTGTGTTAACTAAAGTGGGATTATTACACTTTCAATCATGATTTGTTGTGCTAATTAGTTAGTTATTGTACGTATTAAATAGGATTTTACTAACGGTGAGTTAAGTAATAAGTACTTACGTAAGCTAATCTAAGTAATTGTTTTTTTGTTTCATAGACCAAACAAAATGTTTCTTTCATAATTGTTCATCTTAGTCTTGTCACGCAATAATCATAATTTAATTATGTTTTTAAATGATACAGTTGCAAACTTGGCTTATAATATTTTAAAGAAAATAAAAGTGAATAGCATTTAAAATGTATCTATGGTTAAAGTCATTACCACAGGTGTCTCGTACATCTACATTTGTGATATTACATACATATTTAACTAAAATTAAAAATTTGAAAAGGCAATAATCAGCTTTCTTAAGGTGTATTACGAATTCTATTTTTTGTAAACCTTAAAATTGTCTGGCAATTTCAACAATGCACTTTTTAGCCTTGGTTTGCTGCGGACATTTAAAAACAACGACTTATTCTTAAATTTTTTATCGTGATTTTTTATGTCCCGATTCAGCCAACTGCTCGTTTTATCTAATTTCGTAAATAAAATTATCCGATATAGTCAATTAATATTGACGATCATTTTGCTCACTTATTTCAATGCCTGTTTTATGAAAACCCAAATACTATTCTTCAAACAAATTTGGCAGCTGCTTAAAATTATCAGGTAAAGAAATTGCCCTCATGTACTTTCTTTGATGAAATTATAGACTTTACTTTAATTTAAATTTCACTTTGCTTTAATTTTATCAACAATATTAAAATCATGGGAATAGTTTTAAACGGTTAACTTTGTACAACGGAATATTTTTATAGTAAACAACTTTGAGATTATCGGTAACGTAGAACTTCGCGTACACGTTATAGTTTTTCCATTTAACCATTGTGTACTTAAACATTTTTAATACAAGCTCATTAACTATTGATTACGTAAGAAATACGTACCACTTAACGATTTATTTAATTAAATACACAGCAATACAGCTTACGATTAAATTTAAACTTAACAAGAAAAAAAGGTAAAACTGGGAAGGTGTAAATATATTGATACGTTTTGAGAAAGATGCATATTTTCAGAGTACTTCTCAAAAAAAAGAAGACTATGTGAAGATTGTTCAGCATATCTTAATTTGTGTAATAAGCAATTGACTTTTACTACGCGTGCGTGTGTTTGTTCGCATGTTCGTATGTTCGTGTGTTCGTGTGTTCCTGTGTTCGTGTGTTCGTGTATTCGTGTGTTCGTGTGATCGTGTGCCCGTGTGTTCGTGTGGTCGCGTGTTCGTGAGTTCGTGTGTTCTCGTATTTGTCGTTAACATCACATTATAAATTATACACGTCAACCAATTGTTTCTTTAGCTCACTTATGACACCATGCAGTTCTTCTAAAGGCATACCGAATAGCATTTCTTAGTTTGTCAAGACCATTACAAAAATTCTGCCTACAATTTTAAATTAATTAACCAGATAAAAGGAAATGACGTGATGTAAAGTTCGGAGAGTGTGCAATCTATAAAACTAATGGAGAGTGTCTGAGGCATTTAGTTTAAACATACAATTTTCTTTCACAAAATAGCATTTCCAAATCTACAAGTAGTTTAAGATTGTTTTAAAGAAATGTGGCCTAATAATCTCGGCGTAGGTAATTATACATCATGCGTTTATTTTTTTATTTCAACTTATTGATAATGAAATTGAGATTTTCCTTACTCCAGAGTTTGACTGCATAATGATGGATTATCGCGCCACTATGGTCCATACTTTGTAAGGTTTTGCTTACCAGATTATATACGCTTGAATGAAAGCCGTCATCCTAACAGGTATAAAAAGGTCTGTTGGATAAAGGTCCATATAAATAATTATTAAGTTCTTTTTACTACTTGTGTGTGCGTATATGTGCATGTGTTCGTGTGTGAGTGTGCGCGCGCGTGTATGTGTATGTATTTATGTGTGTGTGTGTGTGTGTGTGTGTGTGTGTGTGTGTGTGTGTGTGTGTGTGTGTGTGTGTGTGTGTGTGTGTGTGTGTGTGTGTGTGTGTGTGTGTGTGTGTGTGTGTGTGTCCGCGTGCGAGTGTGTGTGCGTGTGCGCGCGCGTGTGTGTATGTACGTGTGCGTGTGAGTGTGTGCACGTGTGTATGTGTGTGTGTGCGTGCGTGCGTGCGTGCGTGCGTGCGTGCGTGCGTGCGTGCGTGCGTGCGTGCGTGCGTGCGTGCGTGCGTGCGTGCGTGTGTGTGTGCTTGTTTGTTTGTGTGAGTGTGTGTATGTGTGTCTGGTGAGAGTATATGTGGTGTGTACAGGCACATGATGTGTGCCTGCGTACTTACGTGCCTGCGTACGAGCGCGTGAGTCTGTGTGTGCGTGTATGTATGTAGGTATATGTGTGTGTGTGTGTGTGTGTGTATGTGTGCGTGCGTGTGTGCGATTGCGCGTTTGCACGTTTGCGCGTTTGCGCGTGTGCGCGTGTTTGCGTGTTTGCGTGTGTGCGTGTGTGCGTGTTTGCGTGTTTGCATGTTTGCGTGTTTGCGTGTTTGCGTGTGTGCGTGTGTACGTGTGTGCATGTGTGCGTGTGTGTGCATGCGTCCGTGCGTCCGTGCGTGTGCGTGTGCGTGTGTGTGCGTTTGCGTTTGCGGTTGCGCTTGCCCGTGCGCATGCGCATGTGTGTGCGTGTGCGTGTGGGTGTGTGGGTCAGTGTGGCGTGTGTCGGTGTGTGTGAGTGTGCGTATGTGTGTGCGTGCATGTGCGTGCGTGTGTGTGTTCGTGTGCGTGTGCGAGTGCGTGTGCGTGTGCGTGTGTGCGTGTGCGTGCGTGTGCGTGTGTGTGTGCTTGTGCGTGTGCGCGTGTGTGCGTGTGTGCGTGTGCGCGCATGTGTGTGCGTGTGCGTGTGTGCGTGTGTGCGTGTGTGCGTGTGTGCGTGTCTGCGTGTGTGCGTGTGTGTGGGTGTGTGCGTCTGTGCGCGTGTGCGTGCGCGCGCGCGTGCAAATGCGTATGCGAGTGCGAGTGCGAGGGCGAGTGCGAGTGCAAGTGCGAATGCGAGTGCGAGGTCGAGTGCGAGTGCGGGTGCGTGTGAGAGAGCGAGTGCGAGCGTGGGTGTGTGCGTGCGTGCGTGTGTTGGCGTGGGTGCGTGCTCGTGCGCGTGATCATCAGCGTGTGCGTGTTCGTGTGCGTGTGTGCGTAGATGCGAGGGTGAGTGCGTGCGTGCGCCCATGCGCGCCTGCGCGTCTGCGCATCTGCGCGTCTGTCCGTCTGCGCGTGTGCGCATCTGCGTGTCTGCGTGCCTGGGTGGTGTGGTTCATTAGGAGAAAATCTCCAAATAATACGTTGCAATTGCGGTGCAATCAAAATTTGACGATCCATCATCTAAATGTCATAGGTCAAAACAAACGAATGCAGACGAAAATTCACCAAAAGTGGTGAAATATCCTACTGAAGTTTGGGGCCAGTAAACAGCTGACCGTTGAGGGACAATACTGTAGACGACTTGGCTGAAGCGTCAAACACAACCCTTTAGTTTCATACTTAATCTCTCCGTTCGTGCGCGCGTGCGTGCGTGCGTATGTGCGTGTGTTCGTGTGTGCGTACGTGCGTGCGTACGTGTGCTGTGTGTGCGCGTGTGTCGGTGTGCGTGTGTGTGTGTGTGTGTGGCGTCGTGTGTGGTGTGCGTGCGTGTGTGAGTGTGGATATTTGTTACTATTCACGATAACTCCAGAACGAAAATACCTACGTACTTAAAATTTTGTGTTTAAGCTTGTTTTCATTTGGTTTAGAGCTGATTAGGTTTTGGGAGGAATACATTGGGGGAGAGGGCCAGAGGGGGTTTATTAGGGTCAGTTTTTGGTTTTTATTAAATATTTCTAAAGCAGCTGCATATTTCAAAGATATAAATATACTTAGACAATGATCTTGAACATATCGATTAATTATGTTCTATGCAAATTTTTAATACGGCGCATAATTTAGCGGGAAAAAAATTCCTAAAATACAATTTAAGTGTTAGTTCGATTTTTTTCAGTATCTGAATAACGATTCATTTTATTAGAAAAAGTGTAGACATATTTTGTAAAGAAAATTTTATTTTACATAACTTTTTTTTATAAAGTTTCTTAATATAATGCAAGGTAAGTTTAAAAAATAATTAAATATGAATGAAAATGGTTAAAGTGTATCATTGATATTTTATAGATGCGGGTGCTTTGGAATTTTTTTAAGTTAACACGTATTATTTATGTCTATATGGAATGAAGTTTTAAACGTCATTCTGACATAGATTACTGTTTTTGTATTTACAATGCTGTCAGTTTTCGTTATGAACGTATGAAAGAGGTTGCATAGTTATGCTAAAATAAATTATAATTAAAATTGAAAATGTAAACTTTCACCATTATCACTCATAATAAAATACTTATCTTTTTTGGGGGTTTTTAATGTTGTATTTTAAATTATACAATCTAAACGTTTCGATAACACTTACAGTTATCTTCGTCAGTAGTAATATTTGTTAAAAATTGTTAAAGATGTTTTAATTTAATTATCCAGATAAAAGATGTGACGTGATATAAAGTTTGGATAACGTGAAACCTATAAATCTAATGTAGAGCGACCGAGACATCTTGCTCAACCACACAATTTTCTACCATTTCCAAATACAAGAATTTATTAAGATTCGTTTAAAATGATGCGGCCGAATAATCTTGTCGTAGGTAATCATACATCACACATTTACTTTTATAACATATATTTATAATGAAATTGTGACTTTCCTTACTCGAGAGTTTGCTAATGACTGCGTAATGACAGATTATCATTATAATTAAGATACAGTTCCCACCGCTATAGTCCATACATTCTAAGCGTTTGCATACCGGATTATACCGTGTCCCGGATTAGATTGAACAGCATGGGGATCTTGTAAACCGTTAGAGTTACAAAGATGTTTAAATTGGGAAACCTTGCAAAATGACGTTTTCAAATTTGGGAAATTCCGAATACTTTCGAAAATATTTGGAAAAACGTTTCGTTTTTTCGCAACCATCATCAACTTCATTTTTTTAAATAGTCCAAACATTTTGTTTTATTCTTAATGAACTCTAATTTTAATTCTAAAGCCAACGACATATCACACTTAATATTTTTCTGACGTTTCGGGCTAAAAAATATATCATTTTGAAGTAAATTCAAATAACGTTCGGATGTTAGCGAATTGTTATAAGAGAAAGGACCTAGTCTTGTGCCAAATATTACTGCCCACATGTTAAAACCAAAACGAACTTGGTGCCTCGCTGCTTTACCTTGACGTGGATTTTCATTTGACCAATAATGCGTATTTTTTTATTAAATATACCATTATTGGTGATCATGCTTTCGTCAGACCAAATTATTTTGTAAGGAAAATGTTCATCAGTCTGGTATTGCCTCGTGTACCATTAACAAAATCCTCTGCGTCTGTCTTCATCGCCCGGCATTAATCCTTGTCAAATTCTAAATTTGTAAGGGCTTGCTTAAAATACGATGTGCTGTAGTTTTCGCCACACCAGTGGTTAGTTCGATATGTCTGGTCGACGTTGTCGGATTTTCAGTTACAGAAGTCATCACATGATTGACATTTTCTTACTTGCACGGCTTTTGACGATTTGGCACTAGTTTTATAAACAAACCGCATACGTCAAAATGTTAATTTCGGTGTTTCAAAGCCTTCTTCGCAAAACTAAAGAAAAAACCAATTTGTTTGCAACGTAATTAGATTCTCTGTGGTGCACATAATTTATGTATTTATTAATAGGTATCTTATTGTTAAAAGTTATAAAGTTAGTTTCCTGTTTCTACGAAAGTCTTGCTTAAAGACAACGACAGTACCTAGCCATTTGCCTTTAACGTACATTGGACCGGCGGCGGCTGCGTTGTGACGTCACCATCGGTACTGAACCCTTTGTTTACGTGTGGTTTACATTTGTTTTGCATAAGAGCTCGTACATTTTATGAGTCTTTCTGCTTTTTTGACTGGTTGTGAATTAACTTTCGTAGAACAACTGTCTTTTTAGACACAAGATACGCATAAAACTATTCTGTTTGATGCAAGATAGACTTTGCTTTCCACTTGTATTGTGTTTTGTTCTTGTTTTTAACCACACTATTTGATTATTTATGCATTTTAATTCGAATACACTACAATAACTTTGTTTACGTGTGGTTTACATTTGTTTTGCATAAGAGCTCGTACATTTTATGAGTCTTTCTGCTTTTTTGACTGGTTGTGAATTAACTTTCGTAGAACAACTGTCTTTTTAGACACAAGATACGCATAAAACTATTCTGTTTGATGCAAGATAGACTTTGCTTTCCACTTGTATTGTGTTTTGTTCTTGTTTTTAACCACACTATTTGATTATTTATGCATTTTAATTCGAATACACTACAATAACTTTCAAAATAAATTTAACAGAGATTTGAAAAGAAAGCTTTTAACAACAGACCATGTCCAAAGAAGCAAAATTCGCAAATTAAAAAAATAGTACATTGGTAACTCAGTAAGTAAATAACCTCTTTTAAGATTTATTTAAGCATCAGTAGATATAGGTATAAGTTTTACCTTTATTAATATTAGTTACATAAATAATTAATAGGAGCTTTTTTTCTTTTTGCGTTTGTATTATCCATGGGGAAGAAAAACTTCCTTAGAATATTAAAATTTAATTATTCTTCAGCTTCCTTATTTTCTTACTATGAATAATGTCAACTTGTAGAGCAGAAAAAGTAGCAATGGGAATGTGAAATTTATTTTGTCATATCTTTTCAAATAGTCAGAAAAAAATAAAAACGAAATCCCGAATTTTCGGTTTTTTCCAAATATTTTCGGAAGTATTCGGAATTTCTCAAATTTTAAAACGTCATTTTGCAAGGTTCGGCGGGGCGGAACTTTTTCCTAATTTGAATATCTTTGTAACTCTAACGGTTTAAGACCCCCATGCTGTTCATTCTTATCCGGAACACACGGTATACGATATACCCTTAACTGGAATAAACAAGTGTTTTCAGCAGGGGTAAATTAGATGTTTTGCGCCTAATGTTATTAACATGTAGAAATAAGTTTATGAAAGTAAAGTGATTGTTGCAAAGGAATTACTTTCTTCAAATTATTTCTACAATTTCTAACTTTTAGTTTAGTTATTTTCAATCATCATCAATTTTAGTACTAAAGTTCATAATTTACCTCTAAGATATGTGTCACTTTTTTTCTTATTTTGTATTAGACTACATTTTGGTAAAATATAATAATAAATGACTACTGAAAATAATATAGTACATATGGAGATATTTTATTTTTGTCTTTCGTCCAGATTTGCTAATAGTAACTATCTCTTTCTTAGTTTAAACTTGTATACCCGTATGCATAAGCTTTGAAAATATGGAAAAGGTTATGTAATGAAATACGTTACTATGTTATTAACATTTTAACAAATTGTGTAATTACATTAGGAAACATAATATTCTACTTTATTCTCATTTATTCATAATTTTTAACTAGTTTAGACTTTGGGGCAAATAATAGGAAAAATAAAAAAAAAAAACCTTGAAAAGTCGAGTACCATAATACTTTATTTGCAAACTTTTCTTAATATTTTCTTAAATTCGTTAAAATACTGGTAGATAACCTTTAAGAAGGACTAATATACCAAGGGAATATGTAAAGTGAACCGGAAATATTAGATAATATATTCGCAATTAAATTTAAATTCGTCCTTTATAACGGTCATGTATTTAATTCGGTAGTGTGACGTGTCAGATTTTAAAGTATTTATCATACAAACTTTCCCTACGTGAAAAATGTTTAGCAATAAAAAATATCAGTTTTCCTAATTTATTTATTTTATTGCAACTATTATTTTAGGATGCTTAATAACAGTTATTTGTCCAACTAGTGAAGAAAGTGATGTACATTTCAATTACATCCTAATGTTTGAGGCAGTTGAGCGAGAGTAAAAAAAATTCATTTTGTTGTTTTGCAGATATTTGATACTGGATAATATTCACGAAATGTACATAACTATGTTACTAAATTGGGTGTAGGATGGTAATTGTGTTAACGGCGTTGATGAAAACTTGGTGGCAAATGGTAGGTGCGAGTAAATAGAAATTATTTATGGAACCTCCTTGAATTTGTGAACATGTTTACTGATAGATAGAAATATACTTTACAAATCAAAAGAAATTTTACAACTACAATACACAATAAATGTAAAATTATTGTTTTAATACCACTGACAAGCTTTCTGGCCGGAATCCGTTATGAGCGAGCACCGGTGCATGTTTTTTACCTCTTTTTACTATACGTAAAAATTAAGAATATAATTTGTTTCTGCTAGTTCACCATACGCTGAAACGAAAACTTGTTGTTTAACCCTTTCTCTTTATCACATTATGTGATAGAAAGAAATACACAGTGTCTTAATGTGTACTTAAAAAAAGAATCGATTTTGTCAAAGGTTATTAAAACTATAGGATTCGTACAAAAACGCCCCAATAATTTAAAAAAATTATTCTATGCTCAGTCAACTGCTTTTCCAACTGTTGTACATAGAAATAGAAAACTAAAATGTTTAAGACGTAATTGGAATATTAATCATAATAATTACGTTAACAACCAGAATTTATACAAGGTGTTTTATTGAGAAAGGCGCATTCGTTAGGGGTAGATATGGGATACCTGGCTGGTTTTAAATAACCTATATTTAATGGTTTTCAAATTCTTTCTAACCAAATACAGGATGATGTGTCCATTTTGCTTAATTGTTTAATTCTTCATAAGCTACAATATATTTTTTTCATATTTACTACATATATTCTTTGTCTAATATGGGGCCGAATAGCGAATAAATAAAAATTGAAGTTCGGACTAAAAAAAATTAACAAATGTGATTCACAAAAAATTTGTTTGGTTATTTAAAAACAGCAGAACAGATTAAGATACTTTAAGTGTTTTGGTTATTGTAATATTTTGATAATAATAAATTATTAATCTTTTTATTTTTCACTTAGTTTGTAGGTCACAATCTTAATGCAAAACGTATCCTGGTCCGGATTTAATAAAAATTAACAAATATGATTTGCTTCAAAACAACAGTGTGTCTACCAGATTTTTTTTGCATTTTTGAATTGGGGTACAAAGTTCAAAGAATAATATTTTTTTTTCATAATTAATAAATTTCCGAGTTGTAACCAATAAAATCATTAACCTTTTTATTATCTTAGTTTGTGGGTCACAATCTGAATGCAAAACGTATTGGGAGAAAATGCTAAGAAATGATACAGCCGTGATCAGAATATCTGTAAAAATCTCTAAAAGAGCACATAAAGTTATTGAACACAATGATTGCCACTTTGAGCAATTTTATAAACAGTTTTCGATTTTTTAGGGTTGTATTTTAAAGTTTTATAGATTGTTGATTTCTATTTCTTCTTTTTTAACACATCATACATAAGATGTGTATTCATTATTTGTTTAAAATTTAACATATTTAACGAATGCTATCAATCATAATTTCCTTATACATACAGGGCGTTCGAAGGTTAGTCCTGGTAATTAGCATTTTCTCAGTATGTGTTCATTATGATTGTGACCCAGTAATTACGAAAATAATAAAAAGGCTAATAAACTTTATTGATAAAAATTAGAAAATTTATTAGATGGGAAAAATATATATATATATTTCGCTTTGAATTTCTACCCCTATTATAAAAATATTTAGGTTGGACGAAAATTAATAAGTAAAAAAATGTACGCGAAAATGCCAGACATCTCAACTTTTTCCACTTTTTTCAAATATACAAACAAATTTTTTAAATTCTGATTAAGCAGATGATGTTTTGAAGCAAAATTGATAAATCGCCCAGTATCTTAGAAGAAATCCAATCCCATTAAATGTAGATTATTTAGAATCACCTCAGTATAACATAGTATGCAGTGGCATTCATTTGACTTCATTCAAATAACGTCGTTCAAAATATTTAGTAATTTAAAAAATATAGGTAATGTCCATAAACAAATTGGTAAAAATGAGGTATACCTTATTTTTAAAAATACAATCATAGCAATACGTTCAATGGACTGATAACAATAGTTTTATATTTTAATTCTATTTAGTTTAATTTATTTCATTTTAAAATACGTAAAGTGTTTTTAGTGTCAGTGGACCTAATTTAATAGCAAATTTTGATTTCACAAAATGAAAATGTGATGTAATGAAGCACTGTATCTGAATTCGCTACACGGCTGCCACGACTTCATAGCTCAAATTATTGAAGGTAGGACGTTGATCCTTTAGAATTATAATTCGCTACCTTTTTCTACACTGTTAGATATACAACGAACAAAACGGTTTGATACATGTATTGCCTATTGGTTATAAAGTTAATCAATAATCAACCAACAAAATATAAATCAATGAATACTTACATCATTTAATCTGAACTGAGATTTTTTCACCAAGGCCTCTGGTAAACTCCAGGGCCGGCATTTCTGGACGGGTCGTACCGGTGGCTGAAAAAATACGTTTAGCCGTGGTGTCACAGTCCTTATAAATATTACGTGTCAAATACGCAAAGGTTTGTTCTCTATTTAAAAGGAACACTTCTTTTAATATTGTCTGTATGTACCTAGATTATCCATTCTATATGTATAATTTTGCGCTAGGTGACTTTTATTCAGAAATAATATCGCTAATTTTTAAACTTACATTTTTATGTACTGTCCAAATTATTCTTAATTAGAAAAATATGGAACACTGGACCTGTGGCAGAATCTGTAACAAACAAAATACACCCACGTACTACACAAATTAAACAACATGGAAATCATTTCATATTAATAATACGCACGCACGCAACGCACGCACGCACGCACGCACGACACGCACGCAACGACACCACCACACAGCAACGCATACGCACACACCACCAAAACAGCACCAACGCACGCACCACCACGCACACACAAAAAAAAAAAAACGCACAGCACGTACGCAACGCACGCACGCACGCAAAACGCACGACACCACGCAAAACGCAACGCACGCACGCACGCACGCACGCACACGCACGCACGCACGCAACGCACGCAGCACGCACACGCACCACGCACACGCACACGCACTACGCACCACAGCACACACACGCACACGCACACGCACACGCACACAACGCACACGCACACGCAAGCATACGCACGCAGCACGACACGCACGCAACGCAACGACACGTACATACGCACGCACACGCATACGACACGCACGCAACGCAACAAAAGCAACGCATACG